>JABFPN010000657.1:0-40589 GCA_022817305.1 Leptoteleia sp. ZL-2020
ATACAATAAAAAACAACAAATAAACAAATTGTCTTATAAATAAATAATATACCTCATGACTTATTTTGAACAAATATTCTCCTTTTACTTATATAACAGTTTTTTTAACTCAATTATGTCTTACAGATATTTTTAAAAAAAAAAATTGATAAAACATTATTATATAAATATTATGTGTTACTAGGGTATGTGTGAAGTTCAGACTCGAAATAATATTAATTTCTTAAAAAGTTCATATATAAATTGTATAACATATGTGTAATTCGAGTACTTTTTGAAAGATGATACTTTTCGACTCAAAGGTAAGCAGTTTTTGATGATAATAAATAATATTTATTAATTATGTAATGAAAACAATAAAAGAAATTTTTTCTTCCAGGCAAAAGACCTTGTAAATATAAAATTGAAAAAGAAACGAAAGAATGTAAAAGAAATCTTCCTATTTATGAAATATAATTTTAACGTAAATTTTGTGTTTAAAATTAAAAGTATGAATTAAATAAAACGTTATTGATATTTTGATGTTAAATTGTGTTTTCAAGTAAAATAATTTCTTATTTCTCAGAAGAGGTTTCTACATTACCAGCTGTTCAGATTTCAAACTAACAGTCTGATAAAACGAAAGTTACATTATCAACCAATGATTGAAACACGAAAACTGGAAATTTGAATGAAATTAATTTAACATCAGAAGTGTAGGTGGCGTTGGGATTTCAAATAGTAGTTTAAATAAGAGTAAATTCATATGTTGATCATATAATATTATATACTTACTTGTGCAAAATTTATTTAGAAAATGTATAACTAAAATTTCAGTATTTAAGAAAAAAAATTCGATAATTTTATCAGTTCTCTAGTAACATTGTTTACTATATATATTGATAAATATCTATGTAAAGGCATCCCTTATTAAAATAATTCATTCACCCTAATAGCAACAAATATTTATAAAATATTTATGGAAAATATTTTATAAATATTAAAATGTCCACAATATAATATTTATGTTATATTACATTTATATTTCAAAATATTTATAAAATATTTTACAATAATATTTTTCAATATTATGTAAAATATTACATAAATATTGTAAAATATTACAAAAATATAATCGTGTGGACATTTAAATACGATTGATGAATCGTATGAATAATCGTAGTCATGTGTAACTTATAATTAAAGTTCAATATGAAAATTTATCCCTACACACGAATAATATCCCAGGGATATTACATGAATATTATTTACCTTTTAAAATAATATTTTTAGAATATTATATAATATTATTAAATAATATCCCAGTAATGTACCATGAATGTTATATGACCGCTTCAAATAATATCCCTGGGATATTATTTTAATCTCTCAGGGAGATAATTTTATTTTTAATAAAATGTAAAAAAAATTAATAAAAAATAAATAAATTTGTCTGTGTTCAACTCGATCCACCTTCTACAAATTCCTCGTTTCCTTACTACTGTGCTGTAAAAATTGGTATCAAATTTAGTGTTATTAAGAGCTTATAAACATCAAGAAGTTATCAGTTGATGAATATAAATTTCTAATAAAGTTTAGATGATTTAATTTTTTTAAACTCCTAAAAATATACCAAAAATATGACAATAATATCTCTCGGTTATAATAATATCCCGGAAATACTACACGAAGCGAAAATATAACATTCATAACATATTTCTGGAGTATTGTTTAAAATTAAATAATATTTGAAGTCAATTAACCAATTAAATCTTTTTAAAATGTTTGTACTTTACACGCAGAATCTTATTAATAAATAAAACCTTTTGAAAAACTGTTATAAACTTAACAATATTCTCTCGGCACTAGAAGGTATTGTAATTTTCATCGAATATATGTTAATATTTATCTGAACTTTTTTCTCAGTGTAGTTTTACTATTAATACATTTTTTTCACATCTAAAATAATCATTTAGATTATTATTTAATAGTTTTCTTTCTTCTGAATCGTTTAACTAAACTTAGCGATGTTCCATTTTTAAATTAATCTTACGACTAAGTTTGCCATTTGAAACTTTATTTTATGCCTTAAGTATGTTTGCAAAAAGTTAAACACTTTTCAAACGTTGATTTAAAAAAGGTCAGGGAAAAAATATTACACCTTAATCGTAGCAAATTACCAACGGTGGTCAGTCGTTCAGTCGCCCTTTTATCCATGGGAACTTCCTTGAGGCTATGAGGTAGTTTCTTTGCAAACTCATAGCCTTCGATTTAGGGACACGATTCGTGTACTGCGAGAGTCTTTGCTGGTAAACCTGTGATTTGGTGGGAATGCGATTTTACGGGAGAACAGTTTTGATGTTTCGTTTAGTACAAATAATTAACTGAATTAACAAAATTGGTCAATTAATATTTTGCATTATTAATTATTTTAATGAATAATAATTCAAATGAAATCGGGTTCCAATATGGCTGGCACATGTAATACTTGATTAACAGATTCCTGATTTGAGCTGTATTAAGGTCTAACCAGATATATAACAAGTAATATGGCGTTCAAAGCTGGCCCAAGCAAGGTAAACTAATTGGGCACTGGTGCAGAACGTAACGTTCGGCATCGATGAGGCACTAAACAGGTTTTCATTTTTGATTACTTCAAAAAATTATTACTAAGTCATATTTTACTCATTGTGCAGGTCCATTTCCATGTTTTCGGGTTACTATGGAAAAAAATAATTACATATGAAGATCATATCTTATAATCGAACCTAACAATGTCATAATATATCTTAACAGATATCAAGGACATACATATTTTTTTAATAAATTTAAAGAAGTGTTGGAACACTTGAACTGTTAGAACAATATACACTGATATTATATATATAAACTTTTGCTTGGAATACGCGTGGAGGTAAGTAAAATTTTAAATCAATGGTACTTTTTTGTCCCAGTAGAATTTTAAAAAGTAGTAATACGGAGAGGAGTCGGAGATTAAGAGGAAGCGAATAAGAGGAAGACGAGGAGAAGAAGCTAGTCGTGGCATATATGCCAAGTATGCGGATTGCGGGTGAGAAACACTCGGGGCAGTTCGCGATCCGCCCACGTTTAAGCCGCGCGCTGCACAAACGTGGAGCCCAAAGTGCCAAGGGCAAAACACGGCAGTGGTAGTTGGCCCGGCGCGTACCTCGTCTTCTCTCCAAGGTGCGTATCCCTCCGTTCCACCTGCAAAACATTCGCGCGCCTCACCAACCTCCCAACCCCCCTCCCCCCGCACTCTCGCTCTCGCTCCTTCATTTTTTACGCGCTCTCGGCGTCCGAAGGCACGTAGTTATTTGACCACCCCCGCGGGCACACGCCGCTATCACGCGAGTACCACGGATTCCCTTGGGCCCCCAAATTATTATCACGACACATGCTAGTCCCGAAGATTGTTTCCGCGTGGGAAACCGTTCCGCGCTTGGTCTTAAGTGCATTCGAAACAAAAAGTTCACCTCGCACATAATGACTCGCTATTTTTTAACCGCCGGTCTCCTCTCGCCGTCAGTTTTTAGCCGACCTCTTTGGAAATATTTTAAGTGCTCCCCGCTTGATTTATATCCCGGTAAGATTGTTAAACATTGGGAAACACTTTTTTTCGCCTATCGCCTCGTGAGATGTTTGCGAACTGGATAATCCATTATTTGGAGACCGAAATTAGAGTAGAAATAAGAGCCGATCGTATCGGAACCCATTGTTTCCGAACGATTTTCAAAAGTACTTCCGCCACTTTCGCTTCGTTGCTCTTACTCGGTTAATCTTTTACTTTTTTCCTTTTTTTTTGTTAATACTTTAAGGTACCACACATTTTTGTCACTTTAATGATACAATCTTGATCCTTTTTGCGTTGAGAAGAAAAATTCCATACACTGTAAAAAACGTTGGCATAAAACTTATTATATATACTGTATCTGAAAATGGGGACAAATGACATCTTCTTGATATATTTAACAAACAGTTTGAAAGTGGTAGTGAGAATTAACTTATTATGATCCAGTATAATGAAAATTAAGAAAGAAATATTTTGACGACAATAAAAGTCTCCTGTTCATAGTTTCGAATGAATGATAAATTGTTGAAATTCGTCGTTAAAGGAAAAAAGAAAAGGCACTGTCTCATGGATAAAATAGTAAGAAATTGACATGGGTCCATGCGAGGTTGCAACGTAACGTACAAAGATTTTACAATTATTAGTAATTTACGTAGAGTCAATCTGACTTATCAATTAATACACCATTCTATCGGTATAGTTATATCAGTTATTGAACCAACCATCGCATATGCAAATAATGCTTTTATGAGTGAATTATTTGGCTGCTTAGACGTTATGCATTTCCGGTATTATGTGCCCTAATTTTTATTGAATGTGATGTTTAATTTTAATCGAATACGACATTCAATTTTAATTCAACGCGACGTATCACAATAATGTACAATGTCTGCAATAAACGGATGCTTTACTCTAATCTAATAAATTATACTAATGGATTAGTATCAATAAATTTACATCCAAGTTAAAATACTTCAATTCATAAAGAATTTGTTTGCAATTTTAAGTTCCATTCAAACATTTGCTCGAAATTTTATGCCCTCTTATACCAGGGTTTTTCGATACACTCAGGAAAAAAATATACTTACTTTAAGAAAACTATACAAAGAAAATTTTCCTATTAAAATTAATAGAAAATCAATTAAAAATAAGAATATTCCTTAAATATCTGACATTTCTCTCGTCCCGTCAATACTTGTGACTTGTGCAAACTAAAAAAACAAAAAGAAAAGAAATATCGAGTTTGAGAATAATTTGGCAGGTAATGGCGGTGCCGAAGCACGCGGTCTTTATTTACCTTTTACATATTATAATATGTAACCGAATGGAAAATGAGCCGCAACGACGCAAAGCAGTGGTTGCACGTCCATAATATTTAATCCATGATTATTAATAATTAACCTTTGAATATCGCTCTTGGCTGCTCTCGAATCATGCACGTACGTATATATCGCAATTTCCACCACGCGAATCTTCCTTGGTCGTGGGAAAATGACCGTGTCTACTACGTTAGCCACACATGCTATGTATAAATACTATACATGTATGGTACTATTACTAGGAACGTCTGTGTAGCGAAATTTCTCGAGCTGCCCCGTAATTACCTGGTCGGATCGGTGCTTGGGTCAAAGCGCCCTAGACTACGAGCTACCCGAATGCCTTCCAGTAACTCCAATATTTTTACTCCATTCACTTCTTCATTTACTCTTTATATGATAATCAATTACTACTTCATTTACACTCTATGTCTTTATTTGCATTATAAATATAATCGCCTGCTTTCGTTAATTTCGCTTCTTCAATGTTGCGGAATAATTTATTAAAAGTGTAACGTTTGTTCTTTTTATTTCTACTAGTTATCACCAAAAATTTTTTTCCTTGTAGTTATACACGAATATTCAACAAAAGTTTAAAGTCGAGTTAAAAAAGATGGAAAAGTTTATTATCATTCATGGATAATGTTAAGAAGAAATGAATTGTTGGTGTATTAAACTGATGGATTGTCGAACGGGAGGCATCTTTTAATAATCCCGCCAAATTTCGCCGACTTAATTTTGCCCTTTCGGTTGAGATGATGATATTGCCAGGTCCAATACGCACGCATGCATCTGGTTGCGAGCTATTTGCGACGGAATGTGCTTTTGGAGCAAGTATCACGGTGGCGGAATAATTCAAGATAACATATTATATCGTCAAGCTTAGTCTCGTATCTTGGCAAGCTGTAATATTACATCTTGATGTATCGTGCCAAGGTAGTTTCGTATCCCGATCCCACGCTCGACCTGCGTTACAAGATCCGTCTCCGCTTCTCCAGAGGTACGAAGAATCTGAATCTGCATCGCCGGCTACCCATCTTACACTCGAAAATTCACTCGTCTTCCGTCTTGCTCCCACATTAGCCAAAAATCACTTTTCTTTGGTTCAGCCGATTAGCATAATTTTCATTTCCAGACCAGTATAATAATAAGACTCCTACATAATAATAATACTGTCTCACTTTTATATTTATCATTATTTGAAATTCGTGTTTTAAACATAGCTTCCTTCAATTTAAAAAGGAATTTTATTATAAAAATGATAGTTTGAACAAGTATGTAACCCGTTTACTAACAATCTTAATCATTTTTCTTAATCTTTTCTCACCGTGCAACGATTTGTATAATAAATGATGTTAACAATGAGACACACGACGAGTACAATTGTTTCTAATTAAACAATTAACAAAGCTGTTCATCGACAGGTGGTACATTTCACCTGCGATTTCTACACCGGTCTCACAACCTGCTATCATGACGTTGTTTGTGTGGCTTATCCCAAATTAAAATTGGGAACACTGAGAGAAATTTGCTTAGTACGTCCAACTAAAAACTTTAAGTTATTGTCAAATAAGTTGGATTAAATACATTTAATAAATTTATAGTTGGACAGATCAAAAACTATAGTCGTGAGAACTAATTCAGTCACAACTTACTTTTTTCGCGTTCAAGATAGGATTGACGTACGTTGGCCAATTTTTAAATCTTGTTTTAACAATTATAAATAAAAAGAAACTGACTCCGCGAATTTGCTTTATTTTACTTTCAGCTTAATAAGTGAAATTGTTTGGCGTATTTATGATGTAAAATATATCGGCAAGTGCAAATAAATTTCTCGCCCTGTACTGTTAATTCAATTACCGTATAACCGCGGGAAAATAAATGCAAAATGACTGTAAAGCAGAAAAAGGAAAATGCGATTATTGTGGCGGGGATTAATTTACATTTGTCCGCGGCATTTGGACAACTTTCGTTTTCCGAGAACTCTAATGCGCGCACGTCCGTGTTAGTGTCGTGTGCTTTGTGCTGTCACGTGAAGTTGAAAGTGTTCCGTCGTGGCACCTTGAGAGAAGCCTTCCGCATAAATGATGTTCACAGGGCGAAAATTAAAAGCAACACCTGTTCAGATGTAGAGACACCGCATTGGCCCGTAGTAGCGCGCAGTTCGGATGGGTTTAGAAGCAAAGTCGCAGCCGTCGTGGCTTTTAATTAAAGTCCTATGTATGAATTTGTTTCGTCCATTATCCATGTATAAATAAGTATTATAATTTTCACACGCACACACCAGATTGGTCAATTTCAAATTGGCTGATTTCGCTTCTGTTAAAACTGCTTTGAGCTAAATTATTGACAAACATGTCATTCTCATTCGTCCAAATTTTATTGCAATTATTATTGTTAAACCCCACTAGTTGCAAGAATGCGAAAGCCTCTTGGAAGCTTGAAAATAATGTTAGAGAACTATTTATTGCGGTAAGGTCTTCATAAAATACAAAGAAACTGTATTAATGTGAAGATAAAACACAATCGCATGAATATGTTAAGTGGTAAAAGCTTACGGAAGCCCGTGCACCTGACGCTTTCGATTTTTCAGAGTCATGACAAGAGCCACCCATTTCACGTAGATGATGAGATAGTCAACTTAATGAGTGTAAATTAATAATCGTAATAATAATGTACGCGTAAAAGCTTAAGCAACATTTTTTTTCTTTTAGTATTATTAATCCCAGGTAGAAATATTGCTAGTTTTTCGCTATTTATAGTTAGATACGAGCAAGCTTTACTGCTAGCAATTCTATTCTAGCTTAAATCGTAAGATGTTTGTTAATATTTTACAAGTTTAACTTTTCTAGATGAAACTCATGTTGTATTTAATTCCAATATAAAATGATATTTAATTGACTTTTTTCAGCAACTACTACTGCACTTTAATGAAATCAAAGGATAAATTTTTTACCTTGTCATTACTCCCATAAAAGTGCATGGCACTGAAAAATGGAACGTTTTCAAAATACACAATATAAACAAGCTTTCTTTCTGTTTTGTAATTACATCCATTTTTATGTCCTTTGGATGTAACTAAATAATATTATTGTTTATGTTTCATTAATTTAACCTTTGAAATATCCAGAAACATTGTTTATTGATATGCTCAATTTTAACAAAATTCAATTCTCCATTACCATTAAAAGTATAGTAAAACGATAAAAAAAGCATTGATGAAATAATATAATAATTCTCAGCGTAGAGGAATAAAAAAAGTAAATTATCCCAAATGATGAAATATAATAATAATTGAAATAACTTTACCCGCGCGGATCACAGCCAACGCAAAGACTGCTGTACCTAACCGTGGAACGAAGAAACATCTATTAAAAGGGAATAAAACAATTAAAGCGTCAGCAGGGGCGAAAGAAATGTTAATTAAAAATGATCGGCACGCACGATTCGTCCGAACAATAAGTTATTTGACGATGCATTTACGGCAAAAGACGTGGTCTGCTGTTGCATTAGAGACACGGTCTTGTTTCTACATATATGGTCCGGTATGATTCCTGGCGCCGACTATTACGTGCAGTGATTCATACTCGCGCTGCTCGTCATCTGTGTTCCGTATGCGTGTATCATTTGTCCCTTTTCTCGGCGCTCTCCCACTCGCTGTTATTTCATCCACCATTCTGATCTATGCCCACGGCAATTAAAGCCGCAAACTGGCACGAGTGCGCGCAGCTGCTCTCCGCGTAATTCTTGTATTTTGTGATACACGTTGGCGCGGAGCGGCGTATCCTGCGCCGAGGAGCGGCTGCCACTTTAGCGCAAGAAAAATGTTCCATTGCTACCAGGACTGATTTAATGTTACGGCCGGCGCGACGCGACTCAACGCGACGTGACGCGAAATTACTTTTTAAACTCGCGTGTCTTCGCCGTTCATTCATTCCTATGATTATTAATCCCGTCCGAATAACCACCTCGTATTTTATCACCATTCAGTTTTCCTACACGAGCTTTTAATCTTACGCCCAGAAACAAGCGTATAGCAACAACAGAAGCGCGTAACAAATGTAGTTTGATAAAAATGATCAAAAAGTTTGCTTAAGATTTTTAACAAATTGTTTGATAATTCTTAATACATTTATTGCTTCGTCGCTACTTTTTTATACAGTTTGATAAATTTTTTCAACATTTGAATAATTTTTCTAATAACTTATTTCGCCGTGTAAGGTCTTAGGCAACTACGAAGGCACTTTAATAGGTGCGGTGTTCGATTCTCAACGACGGCGGATTTTTCTGAGGAGATATTAGGTAAGTGATTGAAAATAAAAATAAATAAAAATAGACGCCACACTTTGATAGAATAAAAGTGATTAGGAAAGATTTCTTTTAAAATTATAATTTTCATACCTTTGAAAACTTTACCATACTATATCAAACATTCAGTTATACTTTGAACGATATCCTCTCACTATTGTATTAGTATAGTCAAATTAAACAGATTTACAGTAAATATTCACAGAACATTTTTCTCATTGGATTACTGTGAGCAAAAGATTTCCAAATTGATAGATATAAATCTGTTTTCAGTAGAAGAAAAAAACTCTATTTTGAAAAAAGTTGAAATAGTGATTATAAGATAATGAGGTAGTAACGAGTGTTTATATAGAATGCAAATGTGTTAGAAAACAGTACGTCTGTTAGTATTGTCAGACGTTCAACGTAAGCCTAATAATATACATAAGGAAATGCCTAAAATAAATATATTTTAGAGCGTTGACCTCGATGTCTCACTGACAAGGGTAGAAGAGAAGACAGACGTAATATAATGGCATGTTGCAAAGACGATTTTTCAATAAATATTTGCAACTGTTTTTGTTTTGCACTGAACAAAGTTTCCACCTGATAATACAAATCCAATTTAGAGAGATATGAAAATAAAGTCAAAATATTAATTGAAATATTTCTAAAATTGAAATATACAGAAGTCATGATTAAACAGCAAAAACTGTAAAAATCTTAATTTAATTTTAAATTGCATTCGTATAAATTTTATTATTCATTAAAGTAGTTCAAATGGAATTAAACTTTTAATGCTAATCTAAATTTTATAAATTTTTTCAGGACGACATTGGTTACTTGAAAAAATTAGGAACATTTTATATTCCGAAAAGAGTGGATATTAAATAGATAAAGTCTCTATGTTGGAAAATTTAGAAATTGGTAATATCAAGCAAAATATAACACTTGGGGCGAAACATTTTTCACCAAAGCATTAAAACGTCCAAAGTGGCACCTGTGTATCCGTTTGCCACTTGTAAATGAGAGCGTCTCGATATTCCTCTAGCCGACGTGAATTTTCACCTCTCATTACATGCTCCTACGATTCTATACAATCGATAGTTTTTAAGTATAAGCAGTTTATTAAATACTAAAAATGTTATTACCTGGACAAATTTTTGTATGAAAATTTACTAATAATCATTAAATTTACCAATTAAGTCCAAGATGTAAGTGAAAAGTGACAATGTTTCCTACGAAAAATAGTAATTTTATTCGTTAGTATAAACTTTATCATCTTCTATATATCCCTATTATAACCAAAGTAACAATTTAACTTAAATTTACTTGTAAATTATCAGATTGAAAATTTATCGCTGCACTCTTAAAACAATCGTTTGAATTTAAAGCGTAAAATATGTATTGATTTTGTAAAGTGGTTGTTTGATTGGTGAAATAAAATTAGATATTGCTAATATTGAAAAATTTTTATTGCAAAAGTCAATTGTTTCAAGTAGGCTATCGGAAAGAATGCCAACGTTTTCCATTTCGAATGGAAACTAATGCGAAGCCACCGTCGCGTCGCATAAATCAGTTTCCGGTAAACGAGACGTAAATCTTCCAAGCGATGAACAATAATATAAAGGCCTCGACCCAACGCGACGAGATATTCTCCGGGCGTTTTGTTCAAAGTCCGGTATCTATCTCGTTGAGCTTTGTAACCGATACCTGTAACTTCAATGAATGCACCTGTCTTTCGGGTCGTTTTACCCAGACTAGCATGACCAATCAACAACTTGTTCCCAACTATCCACTTCTTGGATTAAGCAGAATGATATTTGGAGGAACCCAAATTCTCAAATCAATTCATCAATCGTGACATCATTTTTCATGTATTCATTCACAATCATTGTTCTGTTTATTTCACCACCCGGATATATTTATTGGGGAATATATATTATATTCCTCTTGATAAGGGCTAATAAAAAAGATTTCTAGAATATATTTTTATTCAATTTTGCATTACAAACCTACATATTTATATTATTATTTTAAATAATTTAACACAGGACATTACGTAGAATCAAATTTTAAATATGTTATTGTTTTCACATTTCAATATTATTATTGTTATTGTTAATTGTGTACAAGTTAGTGTTCGACATTATCTTTAATATCACAGGGAATCACATTTGTAACATGACATAAGTATATCAAAAGGATTTTCCTGGGACTTTAAACAAAATGCATTTTTTTTCACTGCTGCGCACCCATCTTGGTTTATACATTATCTGACATTTGTTTCCTTTATCTATAATCACGGTAAGGATATTGGGTATTCCATTTTACGAGTTAGAATTTGGTAATGTTAAAATTACTTTCAATTTATTTTGTTAAGGACATTACCAGATTGAAAAGATTATGTCATACGGTCGGCCGAGCTGAAATCGGATCGGAATATCTCGAAAGAAATCATAGGTAGTCCACTTTCTCAAAAGGGACAAGGCTTATGATACTGGAAATGCCGCACCATTCGTGCTATAATGGAAATAATGAGTCGACTTTGGACCGCCTCGTCGAGAGTGTTACAGGTGCGCTGGAGCCTGGGAGCACACCTGCTTTCGCGTCCTTCGCTACGGCCTTAATTTATTTTTCGTCCGTGCCTTCGATAATCGCGCCTACTTGTCTCTAAACCTCTAATCCCTTCCCTTTTTTATAACCTATCTTCTGCGTATGTATCGTTTAAAAAACTTTTTCCCACACTGGAAGAATAACTCTTTTTTTCTTTTTTTCCCCTCTCCATTTTAATTATGACGAGAGCACAAATTGTCCCGAAAATCACAGACATTATTAGAAACATCGCAAAAAAATATTCTCCACCTATGTACGTGGAGAAGAACTAAGCTAACAATTATGATAAAATGCTATAATAAATAGATTTGCATACAGAATAAAAACTCTTACTCGTCCATATTATTAACCCCGTCCATTCCCTCATAATTCAACATTAATGAAATTAGAATTAGGTAAAGATAAATCAAAATTAAGTCTCGTAATCTTAAAGATTGAAAAGCAAAATGCACCTTGGAAAACGTTTTCTATCCAAAAGTATTAGGGAGAGGGGATTCTTCGTAACTTAAAAAAAATCCAGTTTTGTTTTCTTGACAAATCTAAATCCGATTGTCGGAATGCTGAGATGAAATAGTTTGTTTTGTTGCCCGCCGTTTTGAAAAATGTTTTTCTCTTGATTATTATCCCGAGGGAGCAATTTAAATAAATCCAATATTTTTAGTCACCTAATGCGGAATAGGACGGTTTGAGCTAAAAGAGATGCAACGGTATATCCAACCAAATAGGCCGAGTCCTATAATAGCGTAGACATAACTCGATATAGAAAATTGTAACGGAGCACAGGTGTGTCGACTAAGCACTATCGACGTACAGGCGCCAGAACTCTGCAGGCAGTCTCCCATTCTTTTGTTCCGCGACCATATGACTAGAACTTGCTTGCGTCGATAGGAGACACACTCGAAAGAGAAAGGATCTTAAAACGAAAAGTTGACAAACCAAAAATAATGTGAAATCTTATATCTTTTGATTAAGCACGTTATAATACCTCCTTATATTAACGTTAATTAAAATTTGTATCAACCGTTGTCGAATTCAAAATAGTTTATAATAGTATACCCAAAAACAAACTATAAGATGAATTTTTTTTACTTTGTTACAGGTATGTGTCACATGCACGGGAAAAATGTGCGTATCAATTTACTGATTTTCATATGTTAGTTAACATTCTAAAATTAAATTCTAATTTAATTTAATTCAATTTAAAATAAAGAAACAGAAATTGATTTCAACCACAAGTTTTATAGATAATTATATATATAATTTTATACATAATACATTGGAATCCTTTAATCAATGTTCAACTATAAAAACAGCTTGACCATTTTTAACTGCCCAGTAGGAAATGATATAGGTATCATTCTACATGCCCAGTACTGGTACAGTACAGTTATCAGAGTTAACAGTACTGATAATAGCTTATTCGCAATACAGTTGCAGAATCGTGCCATTAATGAAGTGATAGCACTGGGCCAGTACCGTACAACTAAGCATACCAGTTGTATACCTATACCCTACCAATAACCCTTTGAAATACTGTACTACTAAAATTTATACTGAATAAAAAAATATTTTGATGCAAGCAAGGTGATTAAAAGAGAATAATTTGATTATTGATTTTGCAGAAAAATATTCGTTCGCTGTTTCCTATACTTTTCAACAATTCCGCCTTAAGCTCGGCTTGTTTACTTTGCCGAATGCATCCTGTCGCTACAAACATCTGTGTCGTATCAATGAGAGCGAAATCTATTTCCCATGTACATTGTGCATTGGGTTTGCAAACACGTGTTAAAAGTTCACTTACGAAGACGACGGGAAAAGTTTCGGGGACTTTTTCCTCGTAGCAGGAGCATTAAGTGCGCCCGTTGCGACTAACAACTGACACGTCATGTGTTCCACGAGCACACCAATAAAAGATACAACTTGGAAGATGCAATTCAGTCGTAGCGGAATAATCATTTCCCCGGAAAACATATGCTCCGGCACAGATTTTATTACAACTAAGTTTTGATGCGCCTTCGTTGGAATAATAATACGCAGTTGAAAAAGAATCCTTATTTGTTTTAAACAGCGCTTCTTTTCTTCTTCCTTTCGAGAGCCCGCTCTTCCCTCTTTATGACGCATTAATTTTCTCGCGATCCAAGTTTCACGTTTTATACGTAGCCTGTTATAGCCAAACAAAATCCTTAATTTTTAAATTATTATATCTTCAATTCTCACCTAACGTATCTGTACATCAACAATTAAAAATTACCGAAACAATAAATAAATTGCTTTGGATGGCCCTTAATTTAGCATTGCTGAGGAAGCAACAACTTTTTATCCATAAGCCGCCAAATATACGGGACCTGCGTCATATTTCACGGGTTTATCGATTAATAAGAAATATGCAATTTATATGTACGACACGGAAACAACACATTGCCCCGTTTATAAGCGTCTGCTGGCGCAGCGTAGGCGAGGGAGCGCAACTCACAAGCGACTGTTTTACACGTGCATTGGGATAATCTCTTGGACGCCGCACGACGTGACAACGACGTTGCTCTTGAGGGTTGCAAAAGAGCAGCCTACCTTGTGCCGTGCATGTGCCGCCTATTATGCCGCATTATACAGCTGAGGTCAAACGCAAAATACTTGTGACACGCTTTTAACTAATTTCAAGCCCTTCTTCCTTTTGACACTGTTTGCCTTTCACAAAGAAAAGAGAAAACAAGAAAAATGCGCCGCTCCTCGCGTGCTCAAATATTTCCCTTAAGTACACAACCCCCCCCCCCTCCCTCCCGGTGTATCATGCCGGACCGTCGAAAGAATCTTATTTCGAGTCAATATTTATCTACGAGAATCTAGTTGTAAAATTAATTGACCCTCGCGAAGAACATTTGTTTGGTTGAGTTATATCAAAATAATGCAGAAAATATTATTGTTATACAATAATTTCTTGCAACTTTTTTGTGTGCCCACATTCTCCGTCGAAAATAGCGTACACATAACAAGGCAATCTTACATGTGTAGAAAAAAATTGCATGAAAATTGCCGTAAGCCTGAGAATTACCATAAATTACGAATGGAATAAGATGTATGGATTGTGTTTTATCGGAAAAATTAATCTTGATATTGTATCGCGGGCGAGGCTCGGTGGGTCGAAACAAAAGCATTATATCGGATTTGGCGAAGCCGTTTCTGCGGGATTGCGAACGAAACAGCCGGAGCATATACTCTTTAGGGAATTTCATCGCACACTCTCGAAACATCTGGCCGACACGTATCGAGCCAGTAAGCCCCTATCAACGCATGTGTTTGGCAGATATTTCCCGAGATGGTCCACGCTAATACTCGTCGGGGGACCCCCACGCGCAACAATCCCTCTCCTTGTTCCAGCGAGTCCTACAAAAACCTATTTGCCACTGTTTCAAGATATCGCCCTATCAATCCAATATCATTCACGAAAAGGACACACGGTGTTATGGTGGTTTTGCGATTGTCATACTATTGATCTTCTTATCGTCAGTCTTTTTACAGTTGCAATCAAACGACAGAAATACTTTTAATCTCTCCCTCTCTCTCTCTTTCTTTTTGACATATTCTATTGATTCATTTAAATTACTTTTCGAGCCGTCTAAATTTATTTATATTTTAAGTACACTTTAATTGCATGCTGAACAGAGCATGCGTGGTGTGTCCATTAGCCCAAATAAAAACTCTTTGATTTATAATATAAAATACTAACTTTTTTTATTTTGATTTGTTTAGATTGAAAAGAAAAGTAAAGTATTAACAGTTGAGCAGTATAGTTAATCTGCGACTAACTCATACGTCACAAAAAAAACATAATTCTGTTAATTGAGTAGATTACCTAGGGACATTACTTTTAACTTTGTGCCAGTCATATTTCAATGTGTATTAATTTTTGTTTCGTCATGTACTCATCCCATTATTATAATAAAAACAACGTAGGAAATATTTCGGAACGACAACTGTACTACTTCCTGATGACCTATTTAACGACACATTTGTTACGCCAATTAAATTTGAATACTTCCGGTAACTTAAAAAACGATTATTCGAACTTTCGAATCCAAGAAGCAATTCATCTGCCGCACACTTTACCAATTAGTCGTAAGCATCGACAGTCTTTTCAGTCAAATGCTGTCAACGAGCAGATGGCTTTTATTGTACGCTTTCACGTATATGCACGGCTGCATATGTTTCGCACGTGAGTGCCGACGTAGTTTGTTTAAGACTAATTTATGGCAAAAAGTTGTTTGCAATTCCACAAAGCGACAGATGAACGCAAAAGTTCACTTTCAATATTAATTGAAAATATGTTTACAATCAGCACGCAGCAATAAGTGACCTATTTTTTTTTCAAAATTTACAAGTTACACTGAGAAAAAAAACATCTTGTTAATCTTTTTGGCGACTAGAATTATAGTTGAAGTAACATGGTTACTTCCCACAAATATTTCTAAATAATATCTTTATGTCCGATCCCAGAAATATCTGTGGTATGTACCTAGGACATTTAATCTCCCAATAATATACTAAGAATATTTCTGGAATTGGACATAAAGATATTATTTGAAAATGTTTGTGGGATATCGTACGATATCTCTTCCTACTAGGGTAACATAAATTTATAAATATATAAATATTTATAAATTTATGTTAATTAAAAATCATTGTAAAATACACCAGTAAGAATAATTCCGCAGGAAAGCAGTTCACTTGTCTTGACCAAACATGTTGCCGTCCGACATTTTGCTCCGGTAAATTTGAACCGTGATGATTTGCATGCTACTGCTTCGGCATCGGGACGGTTCCGCTCCCAAATAGTTACACCCACTTGTCCGCGCCTCAAAATCTTGGTCCCACAAAAAGTTAATCACCGACATTAATTGCATCCATCCCCCGTTAACGCGACCAGATGGGCCCACCGAAAAGTGTCCATTTCCGTCCAAGAATTATTACGCCGCACAAAAGTTTCTTATCTACGTGTTATCAGTGTTTTGACCGCTTGATAATATTCTCGGCGACGAGATTCTCCCGATCTAATCGATCGAAATGAATGTTCAAATAGCATTCTATTAATAAGATGGACCGGCTCCCAATCGTAAATCACGCGTTCGCGGTTTTACATCGGGCTTGCCCTCGCATCGTGTTTGTCGTTTATATCGGGTTAGTTTCCTTGCCGCGAGCATACCAGCTGTCGAGCGACTTCCGCTTTCGGCTAGGAGGACTTTGTATTATTAGAACGTTAGCACGAGCTTACGGGAAAGAAACTGCGCGATGCGCGGATCTGCACACTCGTATCTCATTCCGTGTGAATCACTCGACAATTTATTTTGCGCCGAACGTCCGCTAAAATAGTTCATTCACTTCAATCGAATCTGAACTTTGAGCAAGCGAAATTGCTTCGCATTATCGCCAAGACACGATTATTCCCGCGCCCGACTCTGCTCAATTGTCCTACGTTTTGCCACAACTTTCGTTCCGACTCACAGTTTTTTTCTCTACCAACCCCCCTTCCCCTCCCTCCTATCACTCCCTAAACACACCTCTTATTCCTCAAATTAATAAATAAAAAATAAAGCAAAAAAAAATAAAATTATTTGTCGAATCGTTCGGATGAGAGACACGAAACTGCGACGAAAAAAATGTAATTTAAATTTCGAAAAAAAGTACGGAGGGAGAGGGAGAGAGATAAAGAGAGAGAGAAAGGGGGAAAAATTCCAATCGAGATTTTTAGCGCATGTTTCTCGTTGGGCGAGATATTATCCTGCGCGAATCTCCAAGCACGAAAAAGAAGTGAGACGGCATTACTGATCTCAAGCTCTCAACAAAGCAGGCACAGCGAGAGAACAGGCCAATGTCGAAGCCAGTCCGGCCGGACGGAGACGTTGGCGCCGTTCTGTCGGATAATCGTGGTAAGTCCGCCATCATGTCCAACGGACCCGATAGCCGCCTCCGTCTCGTTCCTTTGCTCATCCTCGATGTATTATCGAAAAATCTCGTCGAATTTTCCAAATATCTCGCGTCTCCTTCATACAATTTAAGTAAACCATCGCGCCTACTTCCACGGACTCGGAACTGCTCCGTCGTCCGCAAAATAGTAACACATTTGTCGCATTCCTCAATGTTTTGAAGTGTAACAAAAAAGGTCGGCGGATTAGACGAAATTTGCGCTATGATACGAGTTTGATTTCTTGAACGACATTTTTATATCCCCAATTACAATTTAATGCTCTTTTATGACTTTTCGTACTTTGTTCAGCTTTTCCAATCTTTTAAAAGACAACTTGATGTACATTTAGGACGACTGAGAGGGGTGTAATATATGTAATTTATTTATTTATTAATATTTTGTGTCACATGGACCACAAATTTCTGAAATGTTGACTGTATTTGATTTATGTTCTATATTTTATTTAATTATTCTTGTAAAGAAAAAAAATTAACGCATTATAAATTATACATTTATGTCCGAGTATATTGAAGACTTGAACCTGTAACGTAATAATTAAACCAAATTATTGCTATAGAATGAGTACTATCAACAATAAAAAAGCTCATTCCAAACAATTTTCGTCTTTTTTCAGTTTCGTACGTTGGAAGAATTACATACTTTACACTAAACAATAGTTTACAACAAACGAGGCCGATTTATACAAGTTTGCTTATTATCTGAAGAAAATTAAACCTCTAAAAGATTGCCTCTCTTAAAAGGCTTCAACTAATTTGTCCCGCTAATTTATTCGGCATTTCGGCGGGAAGCGGAAAAATGCGAAGAAAAAGGCCGCGAACAAGTGCCGCGGCAGTGAATTGAGGCAGATAAAGGGTTAAGCGCGAGCGGCCGAGGCGACCGAGTGCGCCTCGGTCCGAAAAAGGCATTGGCTGGCGGTGAGAAAAAGCGCGACATCATTGCTCGGCGGTTCGCGGCCGAATGTAAATTTGAAAGGGCGAGCGGCGCTGACGGGAGTTTGCCATCGGTGCAACGCGGAACCGCGCGCGGGGACACGCTCGTACAACACACGCACGGGAGCCGCTGGCAGCGTGGGATCGCGCTCTCTCGGAGCGTTGCACGGCGCCCGCCGAATCCCGCGCGCCACAAGACGCACTGACGGCGGCTGGCGCCCCGCTTAACGGAGCGATTTTCAGCAGACACGCTCGCCCCTCGCGCGCAGGCCGCTCAGTCCGCTCAGAAGCGCCAAGCCGCGAGCATACGCGCCTTCCGAGAGAGAGAGAGAGAAAGAGTAACACTTTTTCACGCAGCCCCCGCTATCGCTATTACACCATTTGTACTATTACAAATATAAACATCTAATTGTCGCGCAACGCTCGGATCACGGACTTGTGATTGTGCAACTGTTTGTTGGTTTTGTTGTGCCCAAACTTGGATTACCTCGCCGCCCAATTGTCGTGTCGCGTTGCATTAATTTCTGTGCCGATCCATCGAATAGTGCGTCAGTGACTGCTGTTACGGTGACTGATGCGTTTGATTTTGGATTTTCATTAGTTGTCACCGAGATGGCTAGCCAAGTCTTGGAAGTTAACGACGAGCTTCCGCCTTTTATCAAAGGTAACTTATCCATCCAACTCGACAATCAAACGTTTTTCAACTCAAAAAATATAGACAAACATTCTTTAATAGCTTGCAAAAAGTCAAATTAACATAATAAAGACAACAATATTTATAATTGTTATTATTAATATGAGTATCCACTGGTACGTTCCTTAAATTCAACCCTATTACTATCTGTGCCGTTTTCGACTATAAAATTTGTCTATTGATCTCTAAAAGTATTTTTCAACAGGGTGCAAGCGCGTCGAACTTTGGCCACGCCGATCGCCTAATTATCGCCATTGTTTCGCTACCTCACTTCCTCTTGTACACATGTTATATTTATGCTCACATAGATGCATTGACACACATATTCGTGCCTTCTTTCTGCCACAAAAACACAACCTTTTCCTACGATACGCGCTGAGTCGAAATAAAATGTATCACATTGAAGTACAAATGATGTTGAAGAAACAATAGCATTGAAAAAGAGAGACTCAAATCTTGTTAAACAGATATTTAAAAATGAATTTTGCCCTCCTTCAAAGTTGGTGTGTTGCAAAATGAATGGGGTAAAAGTAAGATTTAATTGTGAATGGGCATGAGTTAATGGAATATTTTAAAAGTGAAATTATGAAATCACCAAATGTTCGTATATGTTAACAGAATGGGCCGGTAAGGTGGACTTTATTAGTGCTAAATAAGGCAAATTTAGAAAAACATTTATTTTTGTATTATTACCTAAAGTTTGTAACATGTTCAACTTGCGCACTGTTTCAGTCATTTTATACCAATCACCGATATTTCTTCTATTTCTACGATTAAAGTGATATTTATTTCCTAACATTTATCACAATGTAGGGTACTTGAACTTAACTGTTAAACAAATCGTACGAAACGTCTAAATGTGATAATGAAAAGTTTTCTTCAAAGTTTCACATGTAATAATACATCTTCATACATATATAATGTATATAAAACTATTCATATATAAATAATATATATATATATTATATAATAAATACATGTATCATTTAAGAAAGGCAATTTTCTTCTACATTCACCCGTTAAAAATAGGCGCTGCTTTTTTAAATCATTAACATTCCAATTTCAAGTAGAACTATTTATTGAATATTATAACGGGAGGGAAGTACACGCGTAACAGATAATTGAAAGTGTCATCGTCATTGAAAAGCGAAAGCAGGAAAATCATTGTAGTCGGAGCGATGATATTACGCGAGTACGAGACCTTGCTGCTTTTACCGATATTAACATCACGCTGGCGATACACCTTTGGCGTCACGAGATTAAAGATTACCTCGCAATGACGGCGAAAGATTTATAGTTTTCCGCCACGTTTTTTTTTTTTTTTTTCAGCCACGCCGTGATTTTATGATATACTGCAGTTTTGCTAATGACGCGAATAGTCCTTTTTGTAACACCTTTATACGGGATAAAGTTTAATTAAGAAGAGCCACGATGAGAGCGACGTCGAAGATTTACAATGTTTTCCTCTTTCCCCCCCCCCTTTTTTTTCTCTCTTCGGTGGCAAATAATCAACAAGTTTCATTGCGCGAAGGCAAATCAAAAATCAACGTCGGGGCGTTAAAGTAATTTGAAACGGTTTCCCTGTTCCGCGGTATACATTTCGTTTAACATTTAGCTTGCAATCATTATCTTCTAATAAAAGTCGTAGCTTGTCATAGTTCAGTGAGAACACTCAGAAAAAATTCCGGTAATCACTCTTACTCCTTTGCATGTGTGAAGTTGGATTTGGAGTCAAATGTATAAGCATGTATTCGATACAACTGTCCATTTAGAGTTGACATAATAGTGACAGATAGTAAGCAAAAATAGATTATACAAACTCTTGATTCAAAAATTGTTGTAATAAACCTTTAAACCAAAATTCTTCCAGTTTAAACACATGTAGTTTTAATTTAGATTATTATACATTTAATTCAGACGCTGTACATAATTTTTAATGAACATCTGAGTATCTTTTTGGGTGTCACAAAATGGGGACAAAGTTTGTCGACTTTGCGGTGCTAACAAGATGAGCGATAGGAAGTAAGAGTGTTACGAAGTGAAACAAACAAAATTATTTGAAATAAACAATAAGTAGCAGTGAAACTGTTACGAGGGGGGGGGGGGGGGGAGAATTAAAATGCGACAAAAGGCGATATTTTAATTAGCACGAAACGAGGCCGAGAAGAGGAAAAGCGCGAAACCATTTGGCGAACGTAACGAAGCGTTTGAAATGTATAGCTCGCGCCGCCCTTTATGCGCTTCGGTTCAGTTGTCCGATCGGTGCGCTGTCGCATTGTGCGCCTCGTTACGTGCGCAAATGCGCCGCTTGAGCCTTCTACCAAGTAGCCGTTATTTCATTACCGAGGCGAAACAAGCGGCGCTCTTTTGTATTATTTATGAGCGACGAAAGGCGCCGCGCGAGATGCATATCCCGCGAAATCAAAACGCGTCTAACGCTACCCTGACTGTCACACTTGATTCTGTACTTGCGCAGCTTTATCTTCGGCGCCTCTACGACCAGGGACGTTTATTAGCAGTTGCTATTATATCTTCTAATAACTTTGGGACATATGCGTGCATGTATAGTATTTTTTTTAATATGATATAATATATTAAAATGAATTTAAATCTTGCTCCTTACCATAACTCTAACTGGTATATAATATATATATATATATAATATGTACCAGTTAGAGTTATGGTAAGGGGTAATTTAACTCTGACTGGTGTCTTTCATGATCATTAATCGTATAAAATAACTTAATTCTGGTAACTACGTAAGCTTTTTTCGTTATAGATGGAAGGAAAATATGTCATATTGCGTATTCTATATCGCTTTCGTATCTTTTTTTAATTTTCTTGCCATCAACCTAAACGTAATTGTTTACGACTTCTCTTACTTAGCAAAGACAGGAGATATATAAATACATTTCATCCATCGTTATATACAATTAACAGCATTATTCCTATCTTGAATTTAGTCATAGAATTCGGTTAACACTGACAACATTTCTGAACAGATGTAGGTGTCAAGTACTCGAGAATGAAGATTCCGTCCGATAAAAGTTAACACGAAAGTGACATAATAATTGTAATTTTAGCAGCAATAATTCTCATAATACAAGGTTTGTCCTCGCCACGACAGTGTGCAGTTTCACAATACCTGTCCGGTAATAACGACCGGGCTTAAGTCATGAATCTCTGACGCGCCAATAATTGCTATTCGGCTTCCGTTATTAATTACCGAGGCCCTTGAAATAATGACTAGGTTTGCTTCTAATTAACCGTATAGTCTCAATAATAACAAACTATAGATAAATATTAATAAATGACTTAATACGGGGGTTTATGAACTCGTTATTGAAATTATACTTTTACGATAATACGAATCGCGAAAATGGAATGTTTTTTGTTCCCATTGCCGTTATTTCAATATTGCATAAATTAACGCAATGATTTGTCAGTTCTAAATTATAATTTTTCGCGTCAAATGGTGCATTCTTAACTAACTAGACTGACGTTTTCTGTTGAATCATGAAATAACGTATTACCTGTCAATGAACGCATTTCTATCATTCGTAATTAATCAAAGCATGACTTTTACTTTGTCTTTTTTCGACGTTTCAAGATGGGTTTAAATCACCCGAATAATTAAGACGTTCAATTTATTTTGTCCAAGATCAAACTATCATTATTTGTAAACTAAAAGCTACTATGTAAATTTAAAAATGTACTTTTACTTGTAAAAAAAAAGTATTTGCATTTCTAATTTGTCTTTAAATAAGTACGGAAAACTAATATATATTTCGCAATAGAAGTAAGCTGTTACAAATCTTAAAAAATACGCAAGTCCGCTTAATATTTAGCTGGGTTTTCTTTCTATAAATGCAAGAATAATTAGGAAGGATATAACGAAAGTAACTAACGGCAGTGAAATCTCAGAAAAATTCCCGTTTACCTAATACCAAAATACGTGGTAAAGGACAAAGTGTTGATCTTAACGGAATCCAACAGAAATTCTGACAATCTGCCTACGCGAGGCCCACCCAACGGTACAAATTCTCGATAAAATTCGTCACCGCAATTGTCCGAGTTTTCTCCCGAACTGAGAAAAGCTGTTGGGAATTGCGTGCAACAGTCGCGGCAAGCATTAACCCACATTTGCGGCGGAAAAAAAGGGAAAAAGAAAGAGACTGCTTCTAGCGTACCTGTTCTCGGTGGTGGTGGTGGTGGTGGTGGGGTTTGGGGTTGGCGTAAAAATGCGATACTAGGTAAAGGTTGTCGCGCAAGAGGGGTGCAGGGAAAATGTCCGGCGGCAAGATTGAAAGGAAAGAGGGCCGCGGAGGGGACGGGCGGGAGAGAAAAGAATTTGAATGGAGAAGGAGATAGCGAGACGGAACTGCGATAGAAGCCGAGGAGAGAGAGTCAAAAATGCGGAATGATAATTATTGTCATGAGAGGCGCCAGCCGGACGAGAAGGAGAGTAGTAGTGGCGTAGTAGAGAGGAGACTGAATGTCGATGGGCAGTAGGGTGGGGCGGAGGATAAAGCGGAGGTTAAAGGAACGAGTTGGCGATGAGGCGGTCGAGGGCGAGCGCCGCGGGTGCGAGCGAGAGGGCCGACAGAGAAGGAGCGGCCGCGGCGGCGCCAGCGTGGGTCGCGCCGCAGACCGGCGGCGCCGGCGACGACCGAATTGACGACGCTCGCCAGCAACCGACGACCCCTTAACCAACCTCCGCCGAATCTCTTTCCCGATCGCGCGCGCCGCGGACTCCTCTTTTCCCTTTTCTCCCGCTCACCGACGGATGCGCATTCCGCTCGAATAATTATAAAACGTTTGTTATTTTTTTGCGCCAACGCCCGGTCAGCGCTGTCCAAGGTCGCTTCGCCTGATTCCATCCTAACTCTGATTGAATTTCGCGATACGCGCTATCGCGTCGTGTACGCGCAATAAATCAAACGGCGCGCGTCTCAAACGGCCTAATAATGTAACTCGACGATGGCGATGCTTTCCGTAATTATACGGACTATACGTAATTTGATGTGTTTATTGTTGTACATGCACGTTGAGAAGGAAGGATTATTAGAAATTGCTCATATTAATGCAAAAATATATTAGAAGAATAAACATTTGCCTTTTAGTGTAAGAACGATTAAATTGCAAATTTACCTCTACCCATCTTCCAAACCTCTAAGTACCATCTACAAAAAAAAAGAGGAAAACTTAACAGTCCTTCACCGTTTAAATGTTGACGATCAAAAATAGGTAAAAAAAATTAAAAGACGAAACTAATGTCTTAGGGGTGGAAACTTCCCTTTCAAATTTGATGCTGCGACACATGGGTTTTGTTTTTTCTTGGCAACTTAACTAACTGCACAATTCGTAATACAAAAGTGCATCGATACACAGATCAATCAGCTTAAAACTGAACCATGAACGTTCTCAAAGTGAATTCTGAAAGTGAACTTCATTATGTTAAATAATAGTAACTTTCAAGCTGAAACGACGCGCCAAATTAACGATAATTATTTGTTTTTACAATCTATATTATCTCCCCCTTTTTAATAACGTCGGTCTTATTTCCGTAATTACTCATTATGCAACAAGTGCATACTGATTTTTAATCATGTTTCCCTCTCATTCTTTATTTCGTTAAATTTCCAAAGTCCAGTATATCGCAACGCGTCATTCAAATTGCAAAAGAAAAATCTAATTGCATTGAATTCATAAACATATTACTATAATTTAATGACTGGAAAACTTTTACATTTTTCAAGACTTGACAAAAATTGAACGCTAGTGTGTCCAAGGTGCGATTTTCACTAATTAATTAATGAAAGTTTATAATACTTTTTTCATCGAATGAATTTCTGACACAATACATATATTTTTAAGTGATAGATTCAAATTTTAAGAAAGTAGCAAAAGTTCGCAAACGTGTCTTTCAAGTACTTTCATTGAAAACTTAATTGGTCACTGAAACACGAAACGAACCTTAATGAACACGCCTTTTCACAGACTGCTCGAAAAATAAGCCGCGCAAAAAGGCGTAAAAGTAATGAGCGCAAGTGTTGAAGGTCCTTGATGCAGTTGATAAAGACTTACATAGTTCAGGTTTTACACGTTGTGAACAAAGATATCGTAGTCATTATGACGTAGGAAATTTTGCATTGATTCGTCTAATATTATATAAATCAACGACAGCAATTTCTCAAAATGTTGTAAACAAACGATCACTTTCTTACACTGAAAATTTTGCATATCCCTAATTTAGTAATTAATGTACAATTTAAAATAAATTTTTTAATAACAAGTGCCTACTTTCATTTGTTGAAAATTTGTATTACTTGCAAATTTACTCCAAGCAATATGGATGATAGTTTAAGCGGTTTCAATTTAATTGGTGAAAATACACTTCAATAAAGCAAAAGCATTTTAGGAGATGGAAGAACCCAATACTTAGTAATTATATGCGACATCATTTTTTGGGTTTGTTCATGAAGCGGTGTTATTTGGTTTGCCACACTCCCACTTGACTTAAGCACACTTTCGACACAAATTTTCTGCTTCTATCATCAGAACATCTGTTCGTTAAATTGAGAGGATTTTTCAGCCGGATCGAGTGGAAGCTATTAAAGTCAAAGTTAGCTTAGAAGTGCTTTTTAAAATCCATGGCATTCGTCTTTAATAGCTAATAAGTATTTTAGGAAACATTTTCTAAACAAACCGAAATAGTTGGACGGTTATTGAGAGATAATGAAGTGGACAACTGGCGTCTTTTAAGGTAGAATATCGACAGCTTTTATTGAGGTCTTTATTATCAACATTCGTCCTCATTAAAGATAATATTAATATGAAACTAATTGCATATTTATACAGAAGAGAAATATCTGTTGAAAATTGCTGCAATGTTTAAAAATGTGAGGATGTTTATAATAAAGAAAGCGCTAGAAACAAAACTTATATTAGGCAATGATTCTAAACAATTTCTACAAGAAATTAGAAAAGACGGAAAAAATTTGTCACGGTGAATCACAATGTTTTATCAAATTCTCGCAAAATCTTATCTATTTCCACTAAACGAAAACTATATGAGACTAATAGACGGAATCTTAATTGGTTGGATTGGAATCGCTTTTAAAAAAAAACTCGAGTTTTAACTCTGGAATATAATCCTCAATATTTTATAAAAATGATGATACTTACATAACGTAGGGTATCTTCATATTCTTCATATAGGATATCTTCAAATGTTATTTACAACTCAGCTTTAAAGGAAGAAATAAACTTTCTAAGAAAAATATTTACTACGCGATCTTGAAAAGAAGTTTGTAAAATTTGAGATTCTTCCAGAAGTTGGGCAAGGAAGTGCATATTATCCTCACTTTATTATAATAATCTATATATAAAAAAATGACAAAATTATTATCAAATGTTTGTCTGCTTGTACGGGTTATGGCGATAGGACGTGAACGCTCTCACCCACCTGTACCTTCTCAAAAGTTGTCTCCCTTCTTGTTGCAATCGCACCTGCTACCTGCGACCTGTCTCTGGCTTAGTCTCACGAGATCAAGCATCTCGTCCGGGTGAAGACCAAAAAAACATTTCGAACGACGAACCTTGCGAGCCATTTACCACACACCTTTTAGACTATCCAGAATAACCGCAGAGGCGTGGCGTGTTCCTAATATGTAATTCGTAACGAAATCCAATCGTGAAACTTTTTTCAATATTCATATCGATGCGTAAAAACTATCTGCAACATAACAATTCGTTTACGGTCATTTTCAATGTCAAAAACTTTTAAACCTACAGTTTAATATAAATTTATGTTTTCATTCATATTCCTTTGAATATTAATGATTCACGTCAGTATTTTAGAAATGACTTTAAATCTATTCTGTACTAGGTTTCGATATATCAATCAATTTTATTGATCTTTTTTTGTTTTATTTTTCTTTCAATAAAAATATCTAATTCGTGCTCTGAATAAATTTTGAAAATGAAAAAATTAACACGATAAAATTTTCCAGAAATATGAACTTTTCGATAAAGGAACCAGAAATATTTTTTAGAAATATTTTGGGAACCGATGTTCCCATCGCGTTCCTGGACATTTGTACGTATTTAGAATTCCAGAGTATTTAAAGAAAGACATTCTTTATATAACGGTAATTATAATAAGTCTTTTCATATATTAGCGGGCAAATCAATGTGTAATACAGAAATTGGTCCAGACTTGGAATAATTAAGTGTACACAGACCGTTGACTAATTTACTATTCGTCAAATGAGTTAAATCTTAAGTTATCTAATTATAGCTAGAATAAAACATGGCATATATATATATTTAAAATAGAACCTAGACGAGTCATTAAAAAGTAAGGAACGAAATCTGCTTGTTAGGGTGGCATAAAACGCGTTTCATTTCCTTTCGTTATTATTAAATACTTAAGACTCGTTTTGCATGTGTGATGAATTTGATGAATACATCATTGTGGTACATCCATGTCCACAACAATCATATTATATTTGCATAATACTTACGCTAATGACCTATGCGAACAATTTGCACACTCTTTATAACCAACAAATAAATGTCTATCAGTTCTTATTAATAAGTTTCAATTGGGTCTCGAGCAACATGGCGAACTAAAAAAATATTCTTTGGAGAATAATATCATCTTCTTGCTTATTTTTCTTTCTTAAATTCCGAATAGTTTTTAAAAATACTAAAAGAAAAACAACTTGATCAAAAAATGAAACCTACCACCTCACAATTGCAATTTGTATGGTACTTTTCCCAGATCACAACATTTATTCTAATGTTGTTTAAAAAACTATTTTACTAATATTACTGTATGACCCCTCAGAAGGAACACCATAAGTTGACTTTCATCTCTTATTTACCATAAAATATAGTATCAACCTCTGGCTGGTTTCTGTCCGTGTTGACCGAATAGTTTCTTTTTATAACCGGATTCTGGTTAAGTTAAAAGTGTATTTTTAAGAACACAGTACGAACCATTGCATTATACGCGAGAACAATTCCGCGCCGTAATCTATACCGAAAGTTTATATCGGTTCCTCAGCTGTTATATATAGATATTAATGCGCTTGTTACATGAGCTCGTACTGACAAGTCGAACGAATTGACTTGGGAATGTTTTTGCTTGCATTTATGAATTGCAAGTTCAGTGGCGCGATAACCCATATAAGGGGTGACTTAAAAGGCTCATTCATTTCTTTATTTAGTCACTGCGTTACGGTTACGTTGCAATATCGCGTTACTGAAGTATTTGAAACCCAAACGAAGATTGAATGAAATAGTTGGTCTTTGAATGTTAATAGTACCAACTCGCGTACTCGTTTAACGCAGTTAACTTTCGACGTTAACTAGACAGTTTGGTAATTATTACCACTGTCTAGTGGTATTAACCGAAAAATGTAGTTATTGAAACTATAAAGTTTGGTTTTCATAAAAGCCTTTGCCAAACGCTGCCTCGCTTTATTTCACCAACACCGGACATGGATCGATAACAATTTGAGCAGAATAAATCTAAGCGCGTACAATGGACACTCGTAATAATACCGAGTACGCGTACAAGTCTGTCAAGTTCCGTCGGGTTACGAAATTTGGGAGTGCAATTTATGATCAGGACGATGACGTTTCGTCAAACGCAAGTAATTCCCGCTTGTCGTTAACGACATTTAGCATCGTCCTTCATTATCACGCGCTTGTATTTATCGAGAGCAGCTGCGCTTCATTAGTATTTGTCGCCTCATGCCGCTTCTTCGTATTTGCGCTTACTGCGCAGCTATGCAATGTATGTGTTTTCCTTCTTTTGCTATTTGTCGAAGAGTAGAGCGTCGCATGTGTCTAATTGTCGCGGCGGCAAATACCAGAATTATGTTTTCCTTTTTTAAGCAATCTTTCCCCACTAATTGCATTATGTTCGACATAACGCCGAGCGAATTTTTTATCACATTTCATCCTCAAAGGGCAGGGATTGCAGACACCCAGACGAAACGACTTAGCCAATTCATTATTCAACGACAGCTATTACGTTTCACGCTTGTAATTATACGTAATATATTCGTTTACGGTTATTTTTAAACATTCGGTTATGATAAGTACACTGAGAGTTTAATAATACTTGCTGATATATTTTATAACAATTCGAAAATATGTGTGCATTCGTATTGTTCCTTATAATATAATGCAATATTAAAAAAAAAGAAAAAAAAACAAAAAAAAAGATGGCAAAAAGATCAAGGAATAGAACTCATTACCTCGTATAAATATATAAGTTTCATATATCCGTATCTGGAAACATTTTAAACCACACCCCTCTCACATTGATACTGGAATATCACGAAAATCAATATTTTTTCAGGTAACCACGTAGAGTGGTGGTAAAGCGGGATGCTAGATATTCAGATGTAACGGATTCTTTTCCTTGGTGGCGACATTTTTTTAAATACCTTTTAACAAGTATTTTGATTAAATTAATTAAAAAAACAGACTTCTTTATAAACGACAATCTACTTATTATTATATTTTTAATGATAGCAAATAATTATATCAGTATTACACTGATGTAAGTGATGCGAAATTGTGATAACTGTGAACTGATGCATTTGTTTGCATCAACTTTTGCTCTTTCTACACAAATATCGTACTTTGCTCGATTTTGTCGGGGGCAAACACAAAGGCACACAGGACTCGCCGCCTATTTCCGCGTAGCCATTCCACATGCATTGCCTGTACGTCCGTCATCACATTATTGTTCCAGTAACATTACGTTAAATCGAGCGCAGCATAGTTTACGAGATGCGGGTGTCATATTTATTCTAGGCGAACATTTCCGTCGATAACTCACACGTCAATGTTTCGACGAATATGAACTTTCATGTTCATTCATGAAAATATACAAAATACTATTATACAAGGAAAAGGAGGAATAAACAAGTTATAGCAAGAAAATTATTTCGAAGAAGAATCGACTCGTCTGATTGATCATTACATTGCCAGACGTGATTATTATTAATCACAATTCTATGACACTCATTATCTGAAAATATTTAATTTGGTACAAGACTGTTACCTCCTTGAGTGAAAAGAAGACAAGATTTTAGGCGAATGATATCTTATGTACCATGTTCGGAGCAAAAATTTTCTTGAAATTAAAATCAACCTGTTTGACTACATAATAAGACAAATTCCGTCTTGACCCGAGATCTTCTGTCTTTCCTCTAAGCAGCCTTTTTGTGATAGTAAAATTAATTTCCCCATACATGTCCAAGCATCGTGAACGTATTAATTCATTTTTTTTCCATCGATATAATGATTCACCGAACCATACATATTCATTGTCATGTAATAAACTGTACTATAGTTAAATGTGAAATCAACTATGTATTTATAGTTGCGACAAGTGACATTTCCGTTCAGCGTTAAGTAAACGAGAATTAGAAGTCTTATTTGCCAGTTATGTTGCATTTATAATGTGGTTGTTGCATCAAAGAGAACGTTAGTTAACAAATGTACGCTAAACATTAATATATATCAATAGGACAATTACGAATTCGTTTCATCATCGCAGCATGTATTCGCGGCTTACACGTTCAAAAACACGCGTAACTCGAGGTGGTGGGGAACGAACGACGCGACAGTGCGGCGTCGAATCTTAGCTTGCATCGTCACAGCTGGTGACCGAGCGGAACCCGCGTCGACTCTATTTTTCTCTCATTCGTCCAAGAGTCGCGTCGCACGTGATATACAAAGGCGCGCGCGTATGTATGCATGAGTCAAGCGAACCCGAAGATATATCTCCTCCATTATTTATATCATTTAAACGGAATCATCTTGTCTTGGTGCTTTATTTTCCTTATTACCATTATCCATTCCTTTGATTTCGATGATGTTTAACAAAATGTTTTCGAAAAACAACCGTTTACACCTTTGTTCCCTTTAAATTATCGATAACGTGTTATTCAGAAAAATTACGGTCTGTTAAGGAGATTTCAATTTTATCAGTAGAATTTACCAGATATAGACTATGTATTGTTCATTGTACATACTATATACAGTATTCTTTGGCAAAGAATATTACTCCTGCTTGTTTAGTTTTTATAAAGTCTGAATTGACCAATTATTATTACAATTTTCATGATATCTATAATTTGTATTTAGAATTGACACCTTTCTTTTGTCAATTTTACCGGAATTTGGTAATTATAATGATTTTTTACATTGCACCAAAGTTTTCCATTCGAGATAATAAAATGTAAAATTGTTGTTTAAGATAAAAGTGCTCGTTAAGCAAAAGCAAAATTGATTGCAATGACACAACTTTTTTTCTGAGAGCTCGGAACATCTGGCTGGCGCCTTGCGTTCCGGATCCCGTGAGCATTCAAAGGAAAGGCGGTCCTTCTCTGCCTCTGACCCACCGCCTTCGCCTCGTAACTTCGCCGCTAACTTGTCTTAACGCTCGTCCTTGTCGTGGCCAGTTTCAGTACAAACTTTAAAGAGCATCGCTATTTCTAAGCGGATTTCGCAGAAGCCCCAACTTTCTTTTGTAAAAAAGGAACGTGCTGCGAATATATTCCGGCTTATCGCGTGATCATTTGTTAACGTTTTTATTACCTCTGCTCAATATTCTAACGACACTTAAATGTTTTCTTCCATTTCGTGAATTTCCTATGCATAAATATACATTTATGTATACATTGGGAAAAAACAATAGTACAATTGTACATACTTAAAATATGCTCCACATACTACCTCTGCACTGAGAAACATTTTTAGGAAAAATTACCGCAGTTTCCAACAATTCTTATCAAGGTAATTGACGTATTTATTTCCTAAAAATAGGAAAACTAGTATCAGCTAAATCTGATTCGTTTATAATTAAATTTAATATTTCGTTCAATATTTTTTCTCTTAGTATAACAATCTTTACAAAGGATATATAATAGTTGAAAATCATTGAACATTAAAACACTAATCGCACTCTAGAAGCGCTCTAAAGTTCTAATGAAATTGAGCCGTCATTATCGTAATCTTTGCGGTCATCTTGAAAGTAAATGGTCGGTGTTACAATGCGCAAAAGGCGTGACCGTGTGACCAGACGCATAAGCCTGATTATACAGTCGCACCTGTGACCCGCGTCTATGCATATTAAACTCGCTACAACAAATTAACATAATTCTTATGACTTAAACATACAAGAATTGATTAATCGCAGTTAACCATATGGCCTTTTCGAGCAATCTTAACTTCAATCGTTAAATTTGTCACTCAAAAGCAGCTCCACAGCGAGCGTCAAAATGCTCGAGATGCCGAGCGCGAAGAAATGTGTTCATAAATGCCTTTTAATTACGATACACGCCAGTGAAAAGTGGATCATTAATGCCGCTTTTAGAGACGCGTTTCTAACAGCTGAGAGCGTTCCGGCGAGGATAGGAAGTGGCTTCCAAATACGCCCTCCTTCCTACGCCGGAAGAAGGTAGTCATCTGTCGTGCTATCATTTACGCTCCACGCAAGGCGTACTTGCATCCAGTTGGGACTAATTAACCATTGGCGCAAGAGTTGTCATCGCTGGCGACAGTCGATACTCTATCTGACCGCCCTAACGATTACCACTTTGCATTCCGTAACACTCTTCCGTTTATGTCCAACAATCGCAGAGACGAAAAGGAACGCGACTTTTTGGCAAATGATTCATTGTCACCTATAGTTTTTTTGTAGGTTGTTTCCGTGATGCATAAATCGTTTAATTGTACAATTATTAAAATAAACAAAATAAAAAAGAAACTGTACCGATACATAAGTTTTTTTTAACTAACAAAACCATGCTGCAAAATATGTCAAACAGTTTCGAGAGGGTTAGAAATACGTCCATTTTTTGACAGTTGGTCAATAGCTGGGGCAGAAAAAGCATTCGCGTCGTTTCTCGTGGTGACAACGGCTTGATTCTACGCGGAGAAAAAAGAATATTAAAAATTAGAAACCAAGGGATTTCAAATTTTAATAAACTGAATTCTATTTTTTGACAAACTGTTTATTACATGTTTTGTCCATTAGGTGTCAATATTCAGTGTCTCTAACCTATGCAGTTCATCAGATAGAATGTCAAATTGTACAAAACTCTATGGAATAATAATTTTTAATCAACTGATTTAATAAATTGTCATAATTTAGTTTGCCATATAATGATATTCTGCAAATAATAATGCCAAACTAGTAAACTTTTTATTAAAATTTTTTTTGCTCTCAGTGTATGCAGGTTACGCGTACATGTGCGCTCGTAGATACAAATACAAAATATTCGCTCGCCCCGATTGCCAGCTGTTCTCATTCGTTATGTATACTGAAATAGAATGGAAACTCTTTTGGATTTTAAATAACAACCGACTATCGTTATTCTTCAAATAAATGTCTGCGCGTATCCTGACGCTCATGGCAACGCAATCTTAAATGTGTTCATTATGTTTATGTTTCAGCAGGAACAATGACGGATCCAGATTCGGAACGGGACGCCGGCTTTTGTAGCGGAGCTGACGAAGATGACCTGTCCGTTCTTCACTCCCCGTCGGCGTCGGAGGACAGTGTCGAAGTGAACGTCACCACCATATCCTCCTTAAGGAACAAAAGAAAATTAGTCGAACCCAGGAAATTCGAAGAACTAACAGATGCTATGCCCCTGAAAAAGAGAAGGCGATACGAAACGGAAGCGTCCATCTGCGACGAGGAGTCCAGGTTCGAGAGTTCCTCGCACAGTCCCTTTAGACCTTGGAGTGTCAACAATTCATCCGAGATTAAGAAAAACTACAAACCGATTTCAATTAAACGAGAGTCATGTGTCTCGACTGGGAAAGTCGAAGAGGAGGAGGATGAGGAGGAGGAGGAAGAGGAGGTGCAGCCATCTTTGAAGAATACCTACAGCAATCCGGAGCCCGAGGAAGCGCAAAACTTATCCTTGGACATTAAGAGAGGCGAAGAGGCTCTGTCCAGACTGCACGAGGATGTTCCTAAAAGTGCTTTTAAATTCCGCTCCTCGGTGCTACAAAGGAGGGAACATCGTAGACACGTCGAACCAGTTCCTCATCTGCCCATAAATTACGAATCTTCCAGTCAATATGGATTACAACAGGAGGAACCATTGTCCCTGGTTTTAAGGGGGCAGTATCCACCCAGAGTACCTTCCCATCCAGCAGTTAATAATAGTTTTGAAAGGCCAATCGTGCCCTTTTCCTTATCCTCGTCCTTGTCATCGGTCTCTTCGAGCTCCAACTCCTCCTGCTCAATGTCTACCCCTTTGACGAATCATCCTAGGCTTTCAAACGAATCCGCCGCGACGAAAATCGCGGCCGCGCCTAAACCAACTTCCAACAGTCAACAAACGAGACACCAACAATCCGGCCAACAAAGGAATTATAAAAATATGACGAGAGAAAGAAGGATAGAAGCAAACGCCAGGGAACGAACCAGAGTTCACACTATTAGCGCGGCATTTGAAACGTTAAGAAGGGCTATCCCGGCTTACTCTCATAATCAAAAGTTGTCAAAATTATCCGTGCTGAGGATTGCGTGTAGTTACATAATGACTCTTGGAAAGATCATCGACAAAAGTCACGGAGAAACCGAGAAAGGTAGAGACTCTCTGGAATCTTGCGTAGATCTAGTTTCCAGGACAATCCAAACGGAAGGAAAATTGAGGAAGAAGAAGGAGGACTGATTGAATTGTGATGAATTGTAAATTGTCTTCGTTATCTTGCCATAGAAGTATGATTCTTTCTTTGATAATAGTAATTACGATCCCAGCGTAAATGTAGCGTGCTGTTGTTAATTGTGTAAAATATACTTGACATTGTGTTTTGCTACCTAATGTTCTGTAATATAATAATTTTAAGTGACATAAGCGCATAAATAAAACGTAAAAGTAATTTAACTCTTTTGTGCTTAATGCACTCTCTCAACTTTGAGATGCGTTTAAAAATAAACAAAAGGTTATTTCTATCTTGAAGCCAACTTTAACTGCAGTTGACATTAAATATTTCTACAGCATTCATATTATTAGTTGTAACTATTTCCTGAAAGCACCTATGTAAGAAACGAAATAAATGATTACTTTTTCAAGTACTGAAAGACCAGTGGAATATTGTATAAAATTTGAAGGTATGCGCAAAAGGGTTAAATTTTAATATTTCGGTAAAAAATTTTAATTTAGCGAAGAAATTTATATCAATGAAAATATTATCCCGAATTCAGTTTTCTTTTTGATATAAACATATAAATATCTAAAATACGAAACTGCAATTAATTATGTTCTAAATATTTATTTCAAACAATTATATTGATAAAAAAATATTTATTTCCATAAAATTAAATTTAGAATAATCGTCTGAAAAATATATTATATTTAATTAAAAAATACTGATCAAGTGCCAAAAAGTTATTTTCATTTATACAAGTCTAAATATATTGTAAAACTTTTAAAACATTTATATTACGATTACAGTAATTTTATCACCTTAGCGTTCACGTTTTGATAGAATGATCAAGGTGTGATCGAGACATAGTCAAAACATGGTTAAATCACAATTGATTTAGCATTGTACTTTAACAAATATGAAAAATTGTAAATAAGTGCAAAAAAGTAATGTAATTACTTGACTACACTGAGAAAAATAAAATAATAAGAGCTATTATACTTTCTGGCATTCTGAGACTCTATGCTCCAATGTTAAGAACTTTGCCAGACAGTCTGGTAAACGGTGTCAGTTTTTCAAGTACCAATTATCAGAACTGTGGTACTTCTTGTCACATTGTCGAGCATTATTTTATACAGGAACACATAGAGTCCAGGATTACTATATTATTTTTCTCAGTGTAAATTTGTATTGAATTACTAAAAACTCTACACTGACATTATCATAAATTTAGTATAAATTATGGAAACAATCAATTTGGATTAATTGATATTTGGATAAAACAAACTTGATTACTTACAATTTTTGATCAAATTTTAATCTTGAACTACAAACAAAATTAATATTTATTTCTCTTTTCAAAGCACAATGGTATTCCAATAATCGACAATGTTACAACCAAATCTCAACCATTTATGGTCGCAACACCGTATTACCTTGAACATTAAGGCATTTATTAAAATACTAAAGAACAATGAACCGCAAAGAATTTGTTTATATACAAAATCTACACTGAGAAAAATATTTAAATTTCGCTGCTTGATACTAGTTTTACGGTTACTCTTATAACAATTGTAGTTACTGCATATGAAATATGTAACTGTGGTAAAAATAATGTAGTAGATGGACGAATTTTAGTTACTGCTATAAGAAAATAGAGTTGCCACGACAAGAAAATGTAGTTGGGCACAAATTTAACTACGAATCGTAATTGCAGCACCGATAACATTTCTCTCAGTGTACCGTTGATCTCGTTAACGTTTAGTTTAAGACAAGTATGCTCTAATGATTTTAATCATCCGCAAACCTAAAATTTATGTATTCATTTTTATAAATTTAATATTATTAATATGACATCTAGTTATCGTAAACTTAAATATATTAACAAAGCTGATTTTGTTGAAATAAAAACTCACGATATTGTTATACACTGAGAGAAATATACTCAGAATATATACGATTATTGTAACGATTATTGTCTCAGTAGATAGATGCAAAAAACAATGATTCTGAAAAGTACTAACACTGAAAGGACAATTAAAATAACTTTTAAATTGTACATGCATATTATTTATATATACATTCAATGTATGTTTTTATCCGACGACGTGAACTGAAATAGTCTTTTTAGGTATCTTTCATAGTTTTTTTTATTTTTTTTCCGTCTTTATAAGCGTCAGCACAAAAAAGTCCTATCACTGTTGGTAAAATACCTTACAATGTTGGAACAAAACACGAGCAAATGCCTTATGCGTTCGGTTTACTAACACAAATCTTACTTCACTTTATCACATTTTTCTCAGTGTAATGAAGAAATAAAATCGTTGACTTAAACTTTAAATGCAGGCAAATGTTCAGATTTTTATAGCATTCATAGATTATTTTACTTAAAAGTATTTCCTAACATACATATATTTTAACATATATTCTAAAATGTAAAATAATGTCATATATTTTCGAATTAAAATGTAGAACAGTAGCAAAATTTACAGGAAAGGGTTTAATCATAAAAATAGAATATTAACAATGTGTTTTAAAATACTTTTAAATAAAATAAACCGTCGCACAAAATTATAAAGTACATTTTTTTAATATTTTACATTATTTGTGTAAAATACATTTGGTAGATTCATCACACGTACTTATGATTATTTCTTGTATTTATAATTGCGATAATTCTACATATAATTTTCATCACTGTACGATTTACCGAGGATCCCTTAATCCATTGAAATAAAATTTTTTAAACTATATTCTTCGTTTTATTTTCCCAATAATAATTGCATTAATTTACAACGATTTCAGTAGGAAAACATTGGTAAACTTCCGTGGTAACTAGAATTCTGGTTGAATCAAACATTATATTGCTTATTATAGCCAAAAATTTGGCTATAGTTATCACGAAAAGTGACTAAAACATTAAATTTAAATTATAATTATGATATATGTATGATGACTTTATGAAATTATTGAGTGAAACAAGACCTAAATTCTATCAAATTATTATATTTCACTTGTAAATAAAATTGTCTACATTTACTTTTAGGTGAATTTCATTATATACTAGCTAATTAAATTGTTTATAGTTACATAGGTTAAAATGATAAAGTAAATTTCATGTTTACGATAAGGTTAATGCATAAACTTTGCCTTAAAGTTTATACAAAGTCAAATTATAATCGCAAGAATAATGTTAGATTAATTAAAGCATATTTTCTTTTGTTTAAAATGTTTATCTTCAAAGACTTTGAAGCTTATCACATGTTAAATATTTTGAGAACTCAAATAACATATGATAAAAGTTTCACGTGTTTTAGTATTATATAAAGCGAAACCTCCAATTAATACTATTATTGATATCAAAATAATGAATATTTAATTTTCATTTGTTTATTTTTCAATAAATAATTAATGATATAAGGGAAAAAAATATGTAAGTTTTGCTATAAATGTTTAAATGAAAGTTAGATATAATTGGTACAATTGGTACAATCACTGTATTCTATAAAATCCAACAACAACAATTAAAAACTATTGCCAAATTTAAAATATAAATTTAGAATTTTAATTAATTCTGCATTTCTTTCATTCTTAAATATTACGTCAATTTTTTTTAATTAAATTCCCACGTGATTTTTGAGAACGCTTCCACAACACATTAACAAAATTGTGAACTTCCATGATAATAATATTTATACTTCATTGTATTCGGGTGGGTCAAGTTTCATTGCCAACCAAGTCCTTTGTAAATTGCCGCACCTTTTTATCATTTACATGTATAAATTTTATACGCGTAGTATTTGTGCCTTTTTGCAAATATCAAATATCGGACGAATAAGAGCATTTTCTGTGACTGCTCAAATAATATTACTGAATTCTTGCTACTCATTAATAATACCTGTTATCCGTGTAAAATTAATGACGAATAAATTTAAGAATAAGAAGACAAAAAAGGGACAAAAAGAACATTCAATTAGAATATTTTTTAGATACTTCTCAATCTCCATTGTTATTCGAAAATTAATGGAATATAAAATTAGTATATATTAGAAAGAAATAATGATCATTCCTTGATACGAGAGCTCTATAAAATAAATGCATTAAATTGCTGAAATAATGCACCATTAACCGAAAGAATCTTAATTATTAGACACACAATCTTAATCGTTAAATCCAAATAAGATGTGAAAAAAACGAACAAAAAAGCGTAATCAATTAATTCGATACACTTCAGAGAGAAAAAAATTTTTTAATTGATTGACATATAAATGTTATCTTCGCACGCAATTATTTCCGCTTTTTATTCATTTGAATGAGAAAGCAAACGCGATTTTTAAGAGCCGATACCATCGACGAAACAGTGACGAGGGATCGATCCAGAATGTATGATAACATACATCTTATGTGTGCAAAGAAGGTGCATGCCTGCTTAATAAAGAAAAGACGTTCCAGAGAAAACACCTGCGGTGCACTTCATTTTTTCCTGCTTCAAATTTATAAGTTCGTTTCAGAAATTAGCACTCTTCTGTCCTAAGTCAATTTGTACGAAATTATATTTCTTACTTTCAGTTTTATACCTCTTTATATCCCTTTGTTTTTTTTGAATCATTATTATTTCGATTAACTTTAATTAACCAGAATTATTTAAACTACAGCTTCAGGATATATGAGAAATGTAAATATTTTTAGTATAAGCACTAGTGGCATTTAAAAGTTGTATAGTTTTATTAATTGAATTATTAAACGTCACCTTTATATCATTTTTAGTGATGTTACTGAACAAAATTTTCACATTTTTAACATACCCTTAATTTATCTATATAGATTATCTATCTATCTAATAGATTATTACATTTGTAGATATGATAAAAGATTTCTCGCATTGCAATAAGAAAAGGAATAAAATATTCTGATACTTTCAGTACCATCCGCTTCATTCATTTTAATCTACATCAACATATCAATGATAACTAGTGCACAAGTACCGAATGAAAAGAAATTAGGTTAAAACAGCGATTTATTAAACCAGATTATCCTGAAAGTGTAAATACAAAAAAAAAAACAAAATAACTACTACTATCAGCAGAGATCAAATGATTCTTAATTAAGATTTACAATGAATGCAAATTTTTATAAATACGAGTATAACATTATGTCTTAAATTTAAGATGTACGCAGAGAAATAAACGTTTAAATAAGTATATTCAGTTGTCCAGATTATTAGACACAAAACTGGAATTCGATACCTAATGGTGAAAATTTGTTTACATTTTTTTTTACAATTAAATAAACAACATTAACCCTGTAGATAAAAGAACTCTTGCTGTAGATAATCACTTACAGCAAAAATTATTAAGTACGTAAGAAATTGTTTTTCATATATGTGATTACCTAAAATTAAAAACATATGTGTACAGAAAAGTATTCTTCGCTTAGACGTTTATTTATTGTATATAAGTAATAAATTAAAATGCTCAAAACAATTTATTGTATACTTGTT
>JABFPN010000658.1:0-40557 GCA_022817305.1 Leptoteleia sp. ZL-2020
CCAGCGTTATCACTCCAGTACAGATTCTGTACTGGCACTGTACTGGCATGCGAATATTGCCAGTACTGGCCACTCTGGCACCAGTATTGTACCTTTTCTGGGCCGTTAGAACATTTCCTATTGGGTGGCTATATATGGACATACATCTTTTTTTCTCAATCCATATATGGGTATAAATGGTCAATATATGGAAATAATTGATATAATATTCTGGTCATGTATGCTTTTAATAATTTCCTCATATAGAAACCAATTATTACCATATATAAATGAAGAAAAAACATATATGTCCATATATATTTCATTTTTACTAGGGATTTATACGCGACAGTTATCATCTGGACATTTATTCTCAGTCCTAATAAATTTATAATGATAAATTGAAATTTGGAGATTTGCAAAGCTATTGAACATTCTCGAGCAATGCTTTAGTCGAATCCTTGGTAAAAATCAAACATATATGGTTACATATGTTTTTTCTTTATACATATATGACTATATATGGACATAAATCTCATTTTCTCAATCCATATATGGGTATACATGGTCAATATATGACAATAATTGATATAATATTCTGGCCATGTATGCTTTTAATAATTTCCTCATATAGAAACCAATTATTACCATATATAAATGAAGAAAAAACATATATGTCCATATATGTTTCATTTTTACTAGCGATTTATACGCGACAGTTATCATCTGGACATTTATTCTCAGTCTTAATAAATTTATAATGATAAATTGAAATTTTCAGATTTGCAAAGCACTTGAACATCCTCGCGCGACGCTTTAGTCGAATTTATACGCGACAATTATCATCTCGACGTTATTCTCGGTCTTAATAAATATTTGCCTTTATCGAGACAGCAGTCGTACAAAGGCATTTTGTAATCTACACTGGTCGCTCGAAATTTATAATAATAAACAAGTGCCGCTAAGCGAATTAACCTCGGTTCGGTTTTCTATTTGCATGGAAAGTGCTTTGTTTAAAAGCTCCGCTTGTTTTTTCAAGCTAAGAACAAGAAGAAGGAAAAAGGAGGGACAGCGTGGAAGAAATAAAAGAGAAGGAAAAAAAAAATCAGTGGGTTAATAAAGCGCTCTCTTGTTTCGCTTACACGCCAATGGTTGACTTCGCCTTCATTAAAAGTTATTCCGCTATCAGTTCAGCCGGAGCTCCGGCCGAGGATCTCTTCAACTTTCTTTGATGTTCACCTGAAATGGTTTCCCCTTCCTGTATTAGACGTTTACTAATTGCATTTACTTTGCCACGTGGTCGTTCCTATTCCATTGGACCGATTTTTACCATTGTAGTACCCATGAAAGAATTTTATATAGGTGGCATATATGCCACATATATGTTCGGATATATGCCTGGCTATATACCACATATATGTTCGGTTATATGCCTGAATATATGCCACATAGATGATCGGATATATGCCTGCATATTAGCCACATATATGCCTGGATATATGTCACATATGTCCGGATATATACCACATATATGTTCGGATATGTGCCTGGATACATGCCACATATATGCCTGGATATGTCACATATATCTGGATATATACCACATATATGTTCGGATATATGCCTGGATACATGCCACATACATGCCTGGATATATGCCACATATATGCCTGGATATATGCCGCATACATATTGGCATATATGGCAACCTATATAAATTTTTTTTCACGAGTAGTTTCGTTTCAATCTTCTCCTATTCATCTTTTCCTTCCAAATCTTCAACTTCTCTGTATTACATAAAAATGTAATTGAAATTCGTGAGATTTTATTGATCGTCCAAGTTTATCTTGATATTTCCTAAAATGTTATAATATAATTAGAAACTGTTCAAGTGGTAACGGTATTTTTATCTCATTTTACGAATGCTCGTGTCTTTTTTTACTTTCTTTTTTACATTCAGTCCATATTTACCAAGTTTAGACTTATTACTTTCTAAATAAATGCTATCAAGTAAGAACGTACCTCGCAGCAGAATTCGTCGCCGTATCGCTTGCGTTAACTGGCTTTTGACGAGGCACTTTTATTATTATACTTTGCCGAAGACTTTCCAATTAGTCTGATCATTGTATGTTACACTGAAAGTAATCATCCATCGAACTGATTGAATAATTTCATGGAAAGTAAAATTCAATTGGAACACTCTCATTATCAATTTAATAATTAATTTTATATAATTCAGATCAAAGATTAATTAATATATATCTTTCTCCGATAATGAATAATTTGTACTGTCTCTTAAGTGAAAGCGCTAAAGGTGTATCGCTAGCATTTTGTTTTGAGACATATATATGTCGGCATATGTTTTTAGAAACATGTCTGCATATATGCTACATATATGCCCGCATATAAGACATATATATCCCCTCATATAAGACACATATAAGATAGATATATGCCACATATATGCCCGCATATAAAACACATATATACCACATATATTCCCACATATAAGACACATATATACCACATATATTTCCACATATAAGACACATATATACCCACATATATACCACATATATACCCACGTATATACCACATATATGCCACATATTTTGTGTTTTTTCATGGGTACCTTTAACCCGAACAAATCTATTGAAATGGCGCCAATTTTCTACGTTTATTATCGTGCGAAACATTGGAACAAAGGGAGCCAGTCGAATAGGACTTATTTGCGTAAGCTCGATTCATTTTGAAAGGAAATAATTGAGCTAGAGGGGGGTGGAGAGAAAAAAAAAGGTGAAAGAACATTCACATGACGTCTCGCACGCGAATTTCCTTTGCCATTTAGTCGTCATCGCTGGCGCATTCAAATACTTGAGATCTTTGCGTTACGCTCTCATAAAACCCTGTGATTAATATTGCTCCAAGGCCTTGGCTTTTGAAGTCTTATTTGTACGATTCTCCAAATGTTTGCCCGGGCTTATCAAGCGTTTTGCTATTGAACGCAGTTGAATTGCTTCTGCTCAACTACAAAATCATCAAACAGGCCGTAGAGAAAGAATTGGGGCCGCTGCGCGTACATTATTTTAAACGTTCCGTAATGGTGTTTGCGGCGTAAAGCAAACTCCCGGGTAAACGTGGAATCTGAAAAATGGCGACCTAAGACGACGCCAGATATGGTAGATTCAAATCCGACCCGAGATAACGCCCCGGCTCGTCGAAATAAATGTTGAATTAGATAAATATTTTTCTTGCCGCGGAGTCATCGCTGACTCGGCGATTACTTTAACAAAACTTTTGCCCCGGAAAGTCGCTTCTATTTTCGCATGGATGGGATGTCTGTATGCACTCAAGGGTAGTAAGAGGAAAGTATTGAACTGGATAGCCTTTTTAGGGACAATTAAGGGATTTAAAACTTACAAAAAAATAAGCTTTCTTAATTGCATAATAATACAAATAATTTCCAATTTTTGCTTAGAGATATTTTGGTTCACGTTTTGGAACAAAAATTAGATTTTTCTGTCCTTTCCTTTCATGATTTTTATATCAAGTTATAATGAAATCCATAAGAGACTATGTAATAGCATGTTTTGATATTAATTTTTGAAAAGTCCATCCTGTGAAAAAACCTGAAAGAAATCAGACATTTGTATCAAACAATTTTGAACAATTTTATCAAAAAAAATTACCATCATTGTTATCTTTCAAGACCATGCTACTTTTTTCTTCTCACCACGTGTACAGTTTAAATACAAAAATTCCCATTGCCTCCCATATTTTGGTGGAAAAATTAAATATTGGAATCAAGATTTAACGAGTTACATTCATCGCACCAGAACGTACTTGATTTTCATTCACTTAGTTTACACTTTGAAGTTTATTCATCAAAGCCACCGATTTGTCTGAATGAGTTCAATCAAAGCATTTCAGCGAGACCCCATTTTTTTGTTATCGCACGCACTGTAAAATGATAACGCAATGTCTAGTTTGCATAAAGACTTCCTTTATTTAATACAACAGAAACATCAACACTCCACCACGTGATAATGTTTTTCTTTTCTTTTTTTTTTTTAAATTTGAAATCCAATTTCAGTTGAAGAATGGTCGTCGAAAAAAAGCGCGTCATAATGAAATTTTTTAATCAAAGTAAAAGTGGGAAGGAAGTACGGTTACTTTGACGGAAGCCATGATTTCATCCTCCTTTTTTTTTCGTCCTTTCTTTTTGCAGACCCATTGCCGGACACGCAAACTTGTGTCCCAGCAGTATCACCACAAAACCGCAAGAACTGGAAACCTTGCTGAGCAACGTGAAGCACGAGATCCTGCACGCCCTTGGCTTCTCTGTGAGCCTGTACGCCTTTTACCGTGACGAGAACGGTGAGCCCAGGACGCCGAGGCGAAGCGAGACCGGAAAGCCCGCTCTTAATGAAAAGTGAGCACTTTTCTTTCAAACGGACTTTCCCCCCCACCCTGGAACGTCTCCAGCTCCTTGCAATAATCCATTTTCCGCTGCACTTTTGTGACGAATAAAATAGGCGCCTTTGACAAAAAACCTGTATTTACTAACAAGAATAAAAGAAAGAGACAGGTGGACCGGGAGGGGTGAGAGGAAGAAGCGATGCGAAATATCATTTAAAAGGAAATCATTTTCCAACTGCCTAGGCTTCTCTTATCCAATGTTTATTCCATTAATTTTATTGCTCGCCTTAATCCGACATTGTTTCTTCGAGCAATTTTTCTATCTCTGCAGATTACGTGAAATCGTGCTATTATTTTAGCTGAAAAGAAAAGGTATATTTATTTTATGTATAACAATTAATAATCATATCAAGTAATCTTGTACACTGAGAGAAAAAGTTGGGATAAAAATTATTATACTATATGTAAAAATGGGGATAAATTACAATCCTTGTCATATTTAAAATAGATTTTAAAAGTGGCTAATAGTATTGTACAAGTTACTATAGATACAGTATAATAAAAATGTTCATTTCTTTTATAACCTTTTTTAAACTGTATATTAACTAAGACAAGAAGATGTCATTTGGTCCCCGTTTTTACATACAATATAATAACTTAATTATCCTAACTTTATCCTAACTTTTTTCTCAATGTATGGGATTCAGTATTTCATTGTTTGAATCGGTTTCGAACTGACTAATATAATGCTAATAACTCGAATAGATCAACTTATTTCCAATAACTATGCAATGATAAATAAACTGCCAGTACATTGCCAGTGTATAGCCAATAAAAGCCGAGGGAAATGATATTTGAAGCGTTACTCCGTTTGCTACTGAGAGCTCTGGCGGCAGTGCCTGGCTTGGGGATGAATAAAATTTGCGTTCCATTATTTGGGATACAAGTTGAAACGTCCAGAACTATCGGTCGTAACAATTTACATTTACCGTTGAGTCGAAAAGAGTGATAAATTAAAAAAAAAAATAAAAAAAAGTGCGTATTAGGCGTGACACGATTATTGGAACAGGTGGCGCGTCGCCATTGTCATTAACACGTGTACGTGTATAGGCGCACGCGTGTGATTGATGCGTCGAATAGTCGCGCCCGGTCGCGTTATCAACAGGCTTCGGCCTGTCGATGTGACGTGACGAATGAATCTGTATAACGAGTCACGGAATGGGGCGGGGGATGGAAAATACTTGCCGCGATAAGAGGACGACAACGAGAATAATCGACGGGGACTCCGTCAAACTTATTCCACGGAATATAATATCTTTCCTCTCGGGGCTCATTTGAAGAATGTTAATGGAATTCATGAATAAAAGTTAACCGGGTTTATTATTCATATCGGCAATCGAACTTCACCTATCGGGAACCATCCGGCGATACCTTTCGCATGCAAATTCCCACCACTCTAACGCTTTTATATTAGTATCTACTTACTGTTATTCAATTACCAAATATCTTGCAATGTACAATTCTAATGCCAATTATTGACAGAAAAGTAGTAAAGAAATATCCATGAAAAAGAAATTTATATAGGTTGCCATATATGCCAATATATATGTTGCATGTACGCCATCTATATAAAATTTGTTCATGGATACTTATTTAGTTATAAATGTAGTGTAAATTTTATACCAAATATAATTAATATGGAGTTATAATTTGCAGATTACAGACGCATCAGTGGAGTGAAAACACGATAAAGAAAGTGGTAAGGAAGAATTGGCAGGTAAAGAGTGGAACGGTCGAGAGAACGATGGAAATGATGGTTACGCCAAGGGTCCGAGAAGAAGTTCGAGCGCATTTCAATTGTCCGGATTTGGAAGGCGCAGAACTGGAGGATCAAGGCGAAGACGGCACTGCTCTAACTCATTGGGAGAAAAGAGTCTTCGAGGTGTTTTTCTACTCTTATACAATCTCCTGACTTTTTTTATTCGATTATTATTCATATAAACAATCAAAAGTCTTCATATTTTGTGTATTGGAAATTATACTTCAGAAACATAAATAAGTATTATCGTCATTAGTAGTATTTATAAACAAATAGCAGGAGTAAATGTTAATTTTGTGTTTTACTTTGACAGAATGAGGCAATGACAGGTACTCATACGCAGAATCCAGTTTATTCAAGGATAACTTTAGCTCTCATGGAAGACACTGGATGGTATAGAGCTAATTATTCCATGGCCCAGGAACTTGGTTGGGGTCGAAATCTAGGCTGTGATTTTGCCATGAAATCATGCAAAGAATGGATTTCGACACGATCTTCTCTATTATCGTACGTACTGAAATGTGAAATTATTAATTAATGTTAACTACTCAGTAAGTAAAAATCAGTATATCAAAAACGATAAGGAAAGAATTTAAATAATATATTGAATACTCCCCATGTATCATAACAAAAAACGACTCGATGAACTTATTAGACGCATTTCTAACGGTTTCCAATTAGTTTCAAAATGTTTTGGAGTGGTTATTGTATTTAGAATATGTTTCTTGTTTACACAATGTTTTTGTTGCCCCACCGAGGAAGAGATACTGCAAGCAAATAATCACTATGTTTGGAAGCTCACTGAATTAACTAATGTAAAGTTTTAAGTGAAGTTTAAACGTCAGTTTGTGAATGATAATTTGGAGTTTGCAATATACAGTTTCAAGTTATACGATTATCATTCTATGCTACTTATTTGAAATCTACCAGATTTAGATAATTAATTTAATGGATATAGAAAAAAAAAGTTGCATTGAAAACAACTTTACTCGCTGATACAAATAAAAACTAAAATACTATTTAATAAAATAATATTTAATAAAAATAAAAAATAGTTCAATACTCTTGAAATCTGTTTATAGAAAAATATACATTTTAAGGAAATCAATGTAAATAAACCAGTAGACGTATCTTCTGTTCCATCGATTTACTAGTATATCCCCCCTCTCGATGTAATCAAATGGTTCTTGATTAAAATACGCATTTATTGACATTTATTGCAGTGGTAAAAAGATTCATCCATTCTGTAACAAAGTGAAGAGGGATCCATTGCAAACAGAGTGCACCGATGATCGAAGTTCTGTTGCGCTTTGCAACTTGATAGAGCATCCTCAACCTTTACCAAAGAAATATCAGGTACACAAACTAAATCTTACTAAAGTATTAACAGAATAAGATTAAATTAATTAATAATTGACAATACATCAATTATTAATAACAATTATTATGTCTTCTCCATCTTTGCAAAAGTTAATTCGTACATTAAGGTTTCCCTTTTTTGATGAAACTATATGTTCAATTAAATTAATGTTCGTAACTGTGAGTGGGTGTTTGAATTTCGACTCGAAAGTTCCGAATAATAGAAATCATTATTCCGGAACTTGGACGCAAGAATGCTAAAGACATAATAATAACAACGGAGTACTCATTTGTTTGTCTTTCCACATTATAAAGGCTGATAAAACGAATTCTAATGTCCCTGTTTTGTTGTTGTAATTTAGAATTTTGACTACATACCGCATGTGCCCAGAGGTAAAGAACAGTATTACGGTGGCTCCGTTTCATTTGCGGATTACTGTCCTTATATTCAGGAATTTACCTGGCGTGCACAAAACATTGTTGTAAGAGGATCTCATTGTCTTTACGAGGAAAACAATCCACGTAAGTACTCGGGAATGTTTCGTTTCGTCCGCCACTGTTCATATTACGGTCCATTTATGAACACTCCAGCAGATAATATTCCCCAACGTAATTATCAGGGGGTCATCGTTTTTCTTCATTCTTTGTATTCAAATCCGAGCTTCTCATTTGGACGTAACTACTTCTTAAGATGTAACACAGGATTTCGTACAATATTTATGAATAATTAAGCTGAATTTTATACAACTTTTGATTAAATTAAACATTTGAATTGTCACTTTATTAAAAACGTACTTCTTATTTCTTCTGTATTTTACTAAATTACTTTCTTTTCGTAACTTCTTTGACATGACATATGCTAAAGGAGAAAAATTGAAGGATTAATCAATGTTTGATAATATTAATGTTTGAATCAATTATCAATAGATAAATAAATCATGAACAATTTTTCAGAGGCGCAAAAGAACTTCGCATTAGAAAAGTACGGTCCACACTCGCGTTGTTTCGACCACACGGACCAAATGTGGGAAGAGAGGACGTGTAAGCAGCTACGACAGTGGCAACATTGGGGCTCGGGATGTTACCAATACACATGCGAAGCTGGCAGACTGCATATAATGGTCAGTAAAACCGAGAATTATCATTGAGTTTCCGTTGATATTGATTGTAGCTTCAGTTATTTGAGTGCCGCTCGCCAGACAGTTTAGTTACACAGTCTATTTCATATTCTCTTCAGCTATTTATCTCTAAATAGTTTCTTGTTTCATAGGTCGCAAATTACACGTACACCTGTTACCACGCTGGCCAGTTAATAGAGATAAGGATCATGCAAAATGAATGGTTGCACAAGGGCGCCCTCATATGTCCTCCCTGCAAGGAGGTTTGCGGGGTAAGCTAAGCCACTTGAAATTTTTCACTGCCTGCTGTTACATTGCGTATCAGCATTGTAAAATTGACCTAAAAATGAGTTAAATATAATACAAAAACAAATGCTTGAGAATGTATCTTATACTTAACAAACGTTGGATTCTTAAATCCTGTTATTAAAATCTGCTTTTAAACAGCCTAATTAAAAAAGTCTTATAGATCCATGTAGGACTATTTCTATTTGAGTCTATTAGTATCTATGAGGTTTTTGTACACATAGTGTTCCAATCTGCATTATTTTATTATAGGATACTATCACCTTAGATGCATTTACTTATTGATCTGAATGTACCTATATGGAATTTCAAACGAAAAATACAATAAGCATTACAAATAGACGAAGCTTTTATTACTCTTCTATTTGGAATTCCATATAGGTGCTATACAGATCAATAAGTACATGTACATAAGGTGAAAGTATCCTATAATAATACAAACGTGGGTTTGGACACGGTGAACAAAAACCGCATAGATACTTATAGACTCAAAAAGAAATAGTCTTATATTGATCTATAAGACTTTGTCAACAGGGAGTTTTAACTAACTTAACTTTTGATATTATAACAATTATTATTGTGGATATTAATAAATCAATTATACTTTCAGACGGAGTTCCAGGCCCGGGGGGAACGGTGCAAAACAGGAGTGGAATCACCACCGCCTACAAAATATCACAAAGATAACTTGCAGTGCGCGTCGCCCGACCGCGTATCGTTGAGTCTGTCCGTGCTGACCGCCGTCAGTTTGCTACTCATCGCCAGATGATCTGCTACGAATTTCTAGTTAATTTTTACACTTTAACCGCGTGGAATTGTAGATCTGCTTCGCTGTGAAGGCGAATCTTGTCGTTTGCTTTTTGAGCAAGTCGATTGCTCGAATGACTCCTTTGGATTTGGAGGTTTCGTTTTTTGAGACCGCAATTAACTTAAGCATGCCGGCCTTGCAATAAATGGACAAGTTGAACACGTACGGTTTTTCGTTTCGTTTCGTTCTAAATAAAAAAAACATTCCACTGGTCCATTTTCAAGAAGGTTCTCTACGTAGTGAGAATAAATTCGTATCTTGAAGACAGGTCGATGAAATTTGTTGGTGAATTAATGAGAAAGTATTTATTTTGTAAGACGTAACTTCTCTTACATTTTAATAAATTTCTGGCAAATTAACAAGCCTTATAAAGGGGGGAATACGCAGGGAATATATTAGTAATATATTTATAATGTAGTAATAGGTTTCGTGTGTACTTTTACATTTTACTGTATTAAAAATGCAAAAATGTGTACTTAAATATTAAAGTTGTTTATTATTGAAAAAAATGTTACCACAAATAATCATTATTTATTTAAAATGTTTCACAGTGTACAGTTAAAGGTCTTTTGCATTAATCACCAACAAATTTTTACGACAAAAATTTGTTAAAAAATAATGTTACAAATAATGCACATCATATCGATAATTGTTTATCCAGTACACTAGGCGAATAAAATTATTTAAATCCCAGAATTGCAAACTAGATAACAAGTTTAATTTCATTTCATTAAAGAAGTTAAATTTATGAATATTAAATGCCAAAATCATTACATCGTTAATAATCAGCTGTATATATTGCGATATATTAATTGCAATTCATTATTTCAATTTGTACCCACAAAATTTCACTTGAATATAATCACATATATGATTAAATGATTAATATCTCATTTACATATTATCGTTCTACTCACCACAAATTATTTTTACTGTTATTAAAATTAATTAAACGATATAGACTGTAGTTTACAATTCTGGGCTTAAGTACAATTAATATTAATGACATCAATTAGATATTATTATAAAATTTTATTTATTAAACAATTTTTTTGACTACTATAATATTAATTTGTTCACGCGATTTCTTCTTTTGTTATTTATTATAATTTATTATATTTATTATGATTACAATATTATTTACCACAATTGCTCTTGATTAAAAAAAGGTCCTTACATAAAGTTTATTATTAAAAAGGTTGAATAAAGTTGTCTAAAAAGAAATCGGTGAACGAATTAATGTTTTTCAACTGAAATAGTGCATACATTAAACGAATTATAGAAATGACATTTTACTGTTTATTTTTGAATATACAGTTATTTTTTTAATATGTAATGCAGAATTGTTTAAATGGTATATTCAATCCTGTGATGTTAAACTTAATTGTTTACTATAACGTGTGCATAAGATAATTAAAAAGAATACAAAGTTAACGCAGACGCCTGTAAATAATGATTTAATTGAAAAGTATACTAAATCTGCAACTATTTTGTTTTGACTACATACAAAAGTGTTTAATGGTAATTGTAAATAACTTGATGAATTATTAGTTTTACAAAAGGTAAATTTTATACGACTTCTTATATTTAGCTTATCGAAGATAAGAAAAAATATTTTTTGAATGTTTTGGAATAACTAACTGTTTCATAGTAAATTCTAATGTTTATGTTTCTTGATATTAACACAGGCGTCTGATTAAAAAAATTTTTTTTTTTTTGATGTATTAAATCTAAAAGTAACTGCAAGCAAAATTTGTCGCGCGGGATTATTTATAAACATTCCAAATATTTGGTCATTCCGAACATCAAAATATATTCTGATTTATTACTTAAATTTAGTTTAAAAATTAAAAAAGTCTTTATCAAATTAATGATAGATCTATGTATATTTTCATAGATCTATATTTTTATATGGACCTATGCGAAAAGAAAAGAAAAACGATCGGTTAACCCTTTATCTTAGAAAGGAATTAAAAATGCTCACTTCTCTGATAAAGGATTACATCTGTTGAGAGACTAAGTAGTTATTATATGACAAAAAAAAACAAGAAAAAGTATCTGTATTATTAGTCTTATAGTACAGTTACAATAGTATGGTGTGATATGATTTTATTATTTAATTCAAGAGATTTTGTTAGAAAATCATTTAGAGACTTCGAGATTCCAAAGTAGTAATTACTTTAAGTTTGTTTCATAGATCACCTTATACTATAAATACATGGACTTGCAGCAGTCTTAACAGCGTTTTTCTATGGTCAATCAAGATTGATAAAAAATATAAATAAAATATGATTTTTCAGAAATAATATAGTCGCATAAATTTGTTGATAAGTCTTTAGGGAACTAACATAGATCTAACATAAAATTTTGTAAGCGAATTTTTTAATTCAAAATGTTTATGTCAAGTTTGATTATTAAATGCATTAGAATCATGTAAATCAGAATATAAAATATTTAAAGTTACTTTCAAAGTATTTTAAGGTATAAGGCAAAATTCTACACAAAAAAGTTATAATGATTTTTACAAAATCATATTTTAAAGTTAGAACATATTATTTGTGTAAAATTTCACTGAACTAGTTTTGTAAAACAAGTTGTGCAATAATTTGCACTCGAACTTCATTCTACAAGAGTGGGGGAACCGCGTGGTTTCCACACTTCGGAACTTCACTTCGAACATCGTCGGAACCAAGACTTTACTTAATAGACACTCACGAATATTTCTTCTTTATTGGTTGCCACCGTTAATATAATAATTTATTTATGACTAGATTATTGAAGCGTGCCCTATTTATGATATTGTAATATAAGTATTTAATATCCATTCACCGGCTAGATCCTCACTCTGTCACTGCTTCACCATGACACTTCATAAATAATGTGTTTATTCGTAATTATATGTATTTCGCGCAGATGCGTGCGCACTTCTGATGTGAATCAAATGAACTGCAATTTCATTTTGAGCTTTATAATTGTTACGAACGGATAATAATAGTGTTCAATGATTGGTGAAACATTTTCCAACATTACTCTAGTTGTCTCATAAGTGAAGTTATTAATGTCCAAATCGTTAGAATGTCTACCCGGTGGATGTGCAGGAGTTCGAGTTTATTGCACATTGTTTTATATATGTAAATATATTCTGCGCAGTGTAATAAAATTTATGTAACAAGAATATAATACACTCAGAGAAAAGATTTAATCATAAATGTAAATCGAATAAATGTTCATTTACACAACTGACCCATATAAAATTTTTATTCAATATAGATATATATTTTTATTAACATTTTTGTCACGTAGCTATCGCAAAAACAATATGCTATTTGCGATAAATAAACATTTATTCAGGATGATTTAACTATCATCTGCAAAGTAATTAATTCATGATAAATGAATCTTTTTTCTGAATGTAAAGAAAACAAAAAAAAAAAAAAAATGTACAGTAAATATTACTAAAACTTTTTTTATTCAAATTATTGACATGAAAATTTCGAAAATAGTCGAATTGTTTCCTTAAAACATCTTCAATGGCGCTGAATAATTCGCGTTAATGAAAATCCAACGTTTTATCAAAGAAGAAATTTTTACACTTATTTTGTTATAATTAAAAATGTTATACTCGCGTTATGTAAGTATTTTGCGAAACATGCTTAGTACGAACTAAGATTTTATGTAAAGTTTCTAGTATGTTGATATAATGCCAAAATGCATTTTGTTTGTTAAAATGGAAGTTGTTACGAATGATGAAGTGACATCACTTCAATGATAACTTGGACGACAATGTTACACTACGACATATCTCAAAAAAAAATCAATTGTTTATTTCATAAAATGTGGTAGAGAATAATAAATTCTTGGGAAACGTATGAGAGAAATATAGACACTAAGATTTAGAATGAATAAGAAATGCAATTATATTATACATTCCATTGTGTACAGAAGTATTTTAAGAATGAACTTTTGACATAATTATAAAATATTAAAATTGTTTTATTTGCAATGTTGGAGAATATTTTATTTATACCATGACCATCTATTTAATTATGATTTTGCAGTTACAATTAATGCAATAATTATAATCATTTATTTATGTGATCCATTTATTGAATAATATTTCACAAATACATTAAATACTATTTATAATTTATATTCATTATCTCCTTTGTTAGTAATAATCTGATAATAGTCCAATGAAGTATTTTGTGTTTTTAAAGTAAAGTGCTTTTTACCTTCTAGTTTAAATATTTAATCTGTTATCGTTCTGTTAGGTTTTGGTTCTGGTTTGGGTTTTTGTTCCGGTCTTGGTCCAGGTCTATGCTTAGGTTTATCCAATTTAGCCTACAAATATACAAATGACCATTAATTTTCAATTACTCGATAATAGTTAGGACAAAGTATATGTTGAAGATATTAATTATGTTGTTAACCTGAACATGAATAGCAAGGACACCATCTTCTTCTCCCGCAAGAATATCAATTTCTGCGGATCCATCTGGTCCTACGCGAACAACTTTCCCAGTACAATTATCACCTTTGATTGATCCCGAAATTACGTCACAATATTCTCCAACAGGAAGGCTTGTATTGAGTCTTACTTTTAGATCATCGGGACCAGCATTAAACGCTACAAATCCCTGGTTACCGCGACTGAACGCAATCTGATTTTTCTGACCGTTCCACCAATTACGCAGTTTGCTTTTTTGGACAATATTTCGAAATTTCACCATGTTAAAGATTTGACGCCAACGGTGTTCACAAACCCAGCCATTGATACAAATATTATCTGTAATATTTGGCGTTAAGATATTTTCTTGAGCATCAGCAGGGGGTCCCTGACTAGGATCATCAAAGTAGAATGAACTCATTACACGAGGACTTCCATAAGGATGAGCCAGCATAAAAGCTATAGCCATCTAAATCGAATAAGTTTTAATAAATTATTAAACGATAAAACAACCTTCTTCTACAACTTCATTTCGAACTATTATTCGATCAAATTAAATTTAAATTGTACTAACTTTATATTCTTTCGCACTTTTGTATGTTAAAATAGAGCTTCCTCCAGCACCGTGACCTCTCTGATTGTCATGGTTGTCAATCATTACTAGCGCATCTTTAGAAGGTGTCAGTCTCCATGCTTTAGGAACTCCCCAATTTTTCAATCTCCTCAAGTCATCTTGACCTCTGAACATGTGACCCAGGACGATACCAAACTGAAAGTCAATTATACTCGCAAAATCATAATCGTACTTACTGACAGCTTCGCCGCCTATATCGATAACCTCTTGGTAAATGTAAGGTTTTGAATTTGGAGGAAAACCGTGTTCGGTATTTAATGTTTTCAATCTGCCATAAATTGCCTTTAAATCTTCGGGCCACATGTGTTTTGCAGCATCAACTCTAACATCAAATAACAGTGATTATTGCATAAATTCATTATAATAAATAAGAAGGTATTGGTAAAATTGTATACTGTTGATTCATTAATTGTCAAAATACCTAATACCAGCAATGCCATAGTCTATAATCTCATTCAGGAAATCGACAATAGCTTTTCGAACATTTTCTTTAGATTGATTCAGGTCGTGCAATCCGGACAATTCACAGTCTCGAACTTCGGTTGCGTTGTTATAATTTTTAATAGTGCATGGTGCGTTAAAGTCAGCTGGTCCATACGGCACACCGGGATATTCCAATTTCTCAGGAAATGCTTTGGTACAACCTGTTCCAATTGCTGGATTTTGGTTACCAGACATGTGATTAAACACCGTGTCTACATAAATACGTACTCCAACATTATTGCATCTGTTCGTACAAATAGTTTATAAAAAATTAAAATGTATTAAAATAAAACAGATATAAATTTGACATTTATTAACAAAAATATGCGATTACTAATTTTACGTAACACTGAAATTGTCTAAAAAAATGTTTAGATACCTTTTCACCATATCTTTAAAATCCTCAACGTCTCCAGATCTTGTAATAATTTTATAAGAAATTGGCTGGTACCGCTCGAACCATGGTCTATTTGCCATCACTAAGTTTTCATTAATTGGTGACACCTGTAAAAGTCAATGAATTAAAAAAATTAATTCATAAATATATGTATAAATATATATAAATATATACCTGGACTCCACCATATCCCATTGGTCCCAAGAACGTTTCACACTCCCTAGCAATGTCAACAAATTTCCACTCAAAAAGATGGACCATGGTAGTTCGATTAGTTGCATAGTGTAAATTTTTTTGCGCGTAAACTAAGGGAACTATTAGAAATAACGCAATTAGATTCATCTTCCTTTGAAGATGTTCGCCAGTATTAATCATTCGGTCTGTGTTCTCGCAATTATATACTATACTATATATGATATGTTGGAGTATGCGCGTTCATATGCAGAGTCACATGCATTACAGAGTACTGAATATTTATAAAAGCTGTTCTATTGATGTGTGCATCTGCACTTTGTTACATTAAAGTTAGATAATAATAGTGCATTAATTCCTGATGTTATTGATGAAAGTGGACTTGTCTCTGATAATATAATAGATTACATTTTACAATAGATTACATAGTACTCAAATTATTTGTTTCAAATTACACAACACAAGTGAATTATAACTTGTAATAATTAAATTATAGAAACGCAAGTTCCCTTATTTTGTGGAAATATGAATTTTAGCAAATAAAATTTCATATTTACATCATAATTAATGATAGTTTTACTCTGTGGCGACATTATAATTTATTGACTGATGAAGGTCAGGCTCGTACTACTTTTGGGCCTCGTCTTTTCCTCCGATAATGTTAAATTGGACAAAAATGATTAAATACGATGCAGCTGCACTTAACATCTGAAAAGTATAGAATTAACTTTCGTAAGCACTGGATGAGTTGTTTAAAAATAAAAGTTCTGTTTTACTCAGCAAATTCCTACCGAATGTAGAAGAGTGTTGTCCAAGGGAAAGAAATTTTCCGCACAGAAATCTGGTTTTGCGTGAAGTAAGTAATGGGAAAATTCAAACAACTGCAAAAGAGCAAAGAAATTGTTTTTTACTTTAATGATAAACCGTTATATGCGACAATAAAATTAAACATATAATAAACATATGATTTTACCTTTGTTTTAACTATCTCGTTTGTAACATCTTTAAGCAAATCGTGCACAATTTCTCCTGTATGTCTTATCTGAAAACAATTTTTTAATTATGTTTTCAATTGTAATGTGTCTTGAAACGTCCATAGTCGAGACCAGAAATTTCAGAAGTTTAATGTAAATATTTCCAAGCAATAATACGCACTTCATTGATGACCTTGTATACATTCGTAGTCAGATGAATAATGGAAAAGTCAGCCAAGACCACCCAGGCGACATTGCTCGTAATTTTAAGATTAAAGTTTTTCTTCTCCTTCACAAGACATTCCACCACGTGATACAATCCAAATGTGGTCGACAGTAGAAAGAATCCGGAACATAACAGCATAGGAAAAGAATAAAATTTTGCATAATAATTGGCCGCACGATACAGTTTTATGTGCAGACGCCTCAAAACCATCATCCATTGCAAAAATTCATTCTCAGCAACTGTATTGAATTGCATCGAAATACCGGTGGGTTCCTGGTCATTAACTTTGCCCAGAATAACGTTGAAAGTTGCAATTCTGTTGCACATTAATCTCATGGACAAAGAGTACTGGAGGACAAATAATTGGAGATAAAAATTGTTGAGAAGATGGATGCTTTTTTCCGTTATCTCAGAGTTGACGACTTCTGTTACGAAAATCAATATGATTACAAAGGCGAATGGCAGGAAAGTCGTGATCCCGTAAATTATATTAGATTGAGCGCCGTAACTTTCGTCTAATTTGTACAAGGTGAAATCGAATTCGACTAAACTGTTCTCTGCAGAAATTAACTGTTTTTGGCAGATTACGTGTACGATTAAAGTGCAGATAACAGTTGACATACCAACGAAAGCATAAATAAATTCTACCACTCGTAACAGCATTGCCATGTTATTGTCCGCGTTGAAGTATACACGGGGACTGATGATTATAAAATAAGAGATGATTATAAATATGATGGCTAAATTGAAGATGATACCGATTCTTGAATATGTAAAATAAGGATGCGCCACGACTCTGTCCCTGTGCCTGAAATTGATTTTCTTTGTTGCAAAGACTCCATATCCTATTAATTTGAAGCACAACCATTTCAGCAGTGCACGATTATAGTAACTTCTATCTGTGGAAATTTCTAGTTTTGGCATTCCTTTAGACTTTTGCACCCTGAAATGAAAATTTTTATATCACTTAAAAATAATACAAAACTATTTCTTCTCAAGTAAAAAACTAAAGAATTAATGACGATTATTTATAATAAATATAATAAATTTATAAATATTAATATAAACTGCTTTCAACAGAAATTGTAAAATTGTAATTCTGTTTACTTTTACCAGTATAATATAAATTATCGGTTTTCAAATCCAATCTGAAAAGAGAAAATTTATGCTTTGCAGTTGCGTGTTGTTCCTATTCATTATTTTAAAAGAATCAATATTGCATTAGCGAACCGATTTAAGGCCGGATACATTTTGTTATTCATTGATAATAGATTTGATATGCGTACACGTACACAAATTATTCAATTTATTGTAAAAGTTACTTAGTGTTGCAATAAATTGTCTAAATACATTATAAAAAGTAGATTAAAATAAGAATTTTTATGTTAATAAATAAATTTATTTGATAATTGCGTACTTCCCCCCCCCCCCCAAACCTAAACTGAACTATACTTACCTTTTCATCTACGGAATTATCAACCGCGTTTTCCACTTGAAATTGAATAAGAATAATTAAATATGTAGCAGTTGCACTTGCCATCTGTTAAAGTACAATAAAGTACAATATATAACATTAAGTATTGTTTTCAAAGATAAAATTTACATAATAAAATGATAATAATTAGTGAAAAATATCATATCAGAAAGAGCAGAAAAAATGTTTTGAAAAGTAACAACTTGCATCACAATAACATGTGTAATAATTTATTTATATTTAATATAATTAATCAAAAGATTACCGAATGAAGCAAGGTACTGCTCAACGAAATCATTCCACATCCAGTGAACTCTGGTGTCACATGAAGTAAATATAATGAAAATTCTTCGAGCTATGTAAAATTTGCAATAAGTTACTTTTATGTTATAATAAATAATGCTAGATATCAATAAAATCTCTTAACATGAAAAATATTACATGCGGAAAATTAAATGAAATTATTTATAGTTCATTTTCATGGCAAAGATTAATTTTACAAATAAATGCATTACTACCTTTAATGATTTATAATACAAAAATGATGTGTATATATAAAATAAATTTTTTCATTAAATTCATCAATACTTTATATTTGTAAAATCAATACTGTAGAACAATGGATATATATTTTTAAGTTACATACGATCAATATCAAACAATCCATTATTTATAAAAAAACAAATAAAAATGGAACAAAGCAATTACTAAATAAATATAATAACGATTTAAAACAATACTTGTAAAATGTATAATTCATCATCTGATTCCAGTATTAAATTATGAATACAATTTGCCGTTTTCTTTTTCGTCTGAAAAGCAAATATTAAATTAATGAAATAGCTGTTTTCAATAAATATTATTCAAAATTTCAGCAACAGAAGGAAAAAAGTGTAATCAAACTTTACCTCGGTCAGAAAGTCATCTACACATCTGGATAATAACACAACTGGTACAGAAACAATAATTATCCAGAACGATTCGTTTATAATTGATGCATAAAATCGGTCGAAGTCGCTCTTCAAAAAAGTGACGCAAAGACAATAAATGCTATTGGTCAAGGCTAACAAGCAGTACCCTAAACTTATGGTTATCGGTAACGAAAAAAATTCCGAAAGCCTGCAAGATATTTCGTATAGCCTCCAGTGTATGTTCCTCAGAGTCACCACCTTGGAGGAAATTTCTTCCTGCCTAAATATAGTAACAAAACTAGATTTCAAAGATACTTCTGCCTTCTGATAACTGATCAGATCCTCCAAAGACTTATTAATTTGTTTAAATCTTGTTGTTATGCATTTGATAATTAATGCGAACTGCAGAACAAATAAGCCAATCGTATAATGAATTATTAAAATACACCACCAGAAACTTAACTGTTTATAAATGATTTTTTCGCAGACCAAGAAGGTACCCAAGAGAAGAATTAGAATCACAATGTGTACAAAGTAAGAAATAAACTGACCATTATTCGAGCGATGAAAATTATTTTTCATCATCATCCTATCGATTTCAATCAAATAATTTCCTGCTTGAATCAATGCCTTCTGCTTAATGGAACACGTAGTCAGAATTACAATTATGCTTATGGTGTTAAGTATATTGTATAAGATAAGCACAATGTCCCGATTCTCAGTGCTTGCGTTATAGCTCGAATAATCATAGATTCTTGGCGACATAAAAATTTGGTAAATGACGATGCAGCAGACTAGAAGAATATTGTAAAATGATCCTACAGGCGAATATACTAATTTGAAATTTGAAGATTTTTGAAGATTGGACTTGGTCGAATCGAAAAATTGATAATGAAAAGGTGCAAAGCCAAATATTTTGAGAAACAACCAGAGTATAATTGTAATCGACAATTTTATTTTATACATTTTATGATGGCTGCAAAATACACCGATTATTACACTGGTGCGAATGAAAATTTATTACGAATATGGGTAGAACTGACTGACAACGTTATTCAGCCTGCGTGCTTTTATTTTATATATCGGATAGTTCATCTTTGATGCAATTTACGTTTCGAGTAACAGTAATGTGTTTCTGGTATTGAACATTTTCAATGATTGAGATTGAAAATATTGAATCTGTGTTGGTAGGTTATTTATATATATATATATATATATATATATATATCTTGCCACCCATTATGTATCGAGTTCGTTTTTATTTTTTATTTTATTTTCGCTAGAACGGAATTTTTCGACAATGTAATTAAGCGCAGCTTTTTAAACTCTAATCCAGTACATGCCACTACGTAGAACATTGTAATCTGGCAAATTCTCAACAGGTCCAACCGCGGCTACTACTGGACAACGGTCATACACATATTTCATACAAACATTATGAATGTCTTTTGCTGTAATACTCTGAAAAGAAAAGATAATAATTAATATTAAAGTTGTTGATCAAAATTTTTAATATTATTTATGAAAAAGGATGTTTTATATTCAATAATGAAATTTTAACATTGCATATAACGTACAAAAGATAGATAGATAAAAAATAAAACCATTTTATATTAGAACTAATGTCCAAATTGTTTTTAAAATTTATTTAATATCATTTATTTAATATTAATATTTTCTGAATTAAATAATTTACCTCTAATCTAGCTTCGAATTCGTGAAGCGGCATTCTTCTGCTATAGAACAACATTTGCCTTCCAATATCTTCGCAAATCGCCGTCGTTCCATCTAATTGCAAAAGCATATTTGTCTTCAGAATATTCTTCGCGCGTGTAACTTCTTTCTCAGTCACGGATGTACAAAGTCTTTTCCATTCGGTTTGTATTTCATAGATCATCTCTTCGCAATTCATTGGATTTGATACGAAATAAATACCCCACAGTCCAGTATCCTAATTTAATTTAAATTGTTAATAAAATTAAAATATATAATTGTATTTTAAATTAATGTTTAAAAATAAATAATGAAATATTACTTTGTACGATGTATTAAAGCTTTGGAAACTATGGCAGTAACCATGTTCCGCTGCTTCTCTTGCAATGTTGGTTGCATTATTGACTCCACCACCCTGACTTCTATCCCAAGATCCCATCAGGGTAGTTGCAACCATCAATGGGAAGTTATCAGGATCGGCCCAACCTACACCTGTAAATTATAGAAACAAACTGATTAGTGAAAAATAAGTTATATGCAAAAAAATAATATTTATTTGAAAGAATTAAAGGTACAACTTGTAATATTAAAAAGTAAAATGGATACTTCTTAATTTTACTCAATAATGAGGTAACGATAATATTTTATTATATTAATTTTATTATATTAATTATTGCGTTATAACAAATTCAAGTTATTATTTTTATTAATATATATATATATATATATTTTGAACAATAGTTTACCTTCAATGGCTATTGCTACATGTGCAAGAGGAATTGAATCATCACGCACACGAATTTCAGAACCAGTATAACGATGTGGAGTTACATAAGGTGGTATTTCATCATACTGTGGTCCATTAGATTTACCAAAATGTTTACTGGCCAAATCCACTAATTGTTTGTGATCGACACCACCAGCACCAGCAAGCACAAACCTATAATACAAAAATCAATGAATTATCAATATTTAAGGGGTTATACTCAACATTCAAAATAAAATTTTGCAAAATTGTTAATGCACTTAAATTGAATTATTCATTTCATTTTTGTGGTTTACAAAGACAAAAGTAAACTTTGAAAATTTGAATATTAATTAATAATATAAAATTCTACCTAATAAATATAACTACAAACCTTGGAGGTCCATAATTTGTTTTAACATAATACATAAGGTCATTCCTAGAGATGGACTTGATATTTTCCGTGGGACCAAGAATAGTTCTTCCCAAAGGAGTACCTTGGTACGCAGTCGCGTGCAAATGATCGAATACAACTTCTTGCAGGTTTGTTTCAACCTCTTGCATTTCCCTGAGAATCACGCCACGCTCTCGTTCAATTTCATTTTCACCAAACTTGGAGTTTTGAATTATGTCGCTGAGAATGTCCACAGCTTTTGGAACGTCTTGCGATAGGCATTTGGCATAGAACACGGTCTGTTCTCGACTCGTGTAAGCATTTAAGTGAGCACCAATGTTTTCGATTTCTAATTCCAAGTCAGTTTGTGATCTTTTGGCTGTGCCCTAATTTTCAAATAAAACCATTATTATATGACACATTGTAAATTAAATGTTTTAACCTTATTATTATTTGTATATTTTAGACGTAAATATTAGAAAAATAAAAAATTAAATGAAAATTAATATAATAATAATAACAATTTACAAACTTTTATTCATTTAATATAAAAAAAAGTTACCTTGAAAGCCATATGCTCAACAAAATGAGCCACTCCATTGGTTTCATCAGTTTCATATCGACTTCCAGCGTCGATCCATAAACCGACAGTTGCTGTGGATGCACCGCTGTCTTCTGTGGCGACTCGCATTCCATTATCCAAAGTTGTCACTTGTGTTGCTGGTTGATTGATTAATATTTCTTTCAAAGACGTCGCAGTTGACCTCCATCTTTTTGAGTTCTGCGAAATAATTTTAATTCATTTATTAATCTATTTTTACTCATCTGCGAAGTAAACTTCAATTCATTACAAACAAGACATTAAAAAAATTATAGGTTAGACTTCACTCAAATGTAAACTTTACACTCATTTACCTTCAAAGGTCATTATAATTGCAATTAAATGTATAAATAAATTACTGAAATAATGGTAAATAAATAAATACAAAATTACTGGTTATTTATAAAATTGTTTAATCTGCCATTACGTAAGGTACGAGTTTTTCTCTTTGTTACATGGTAAAGGAGGTAAACAAAGTACAATATTGGGTCAGACTGAAATGTTGTATTATTATTTTTGAAGGAAGTAGTTGAGAAATTAAGTTGTTACCTGAAGAAAGCTGGTTTTGTCAGAAAAATTCCGCAAAGCAGTACTAATTCTCAGCAGACGAGTCGCCATTTTTACAATTATAGACGGAGACGGAAAACAGCTGTGCGGGTGCGCTAAATTTTACCGATTTTGCCTCAATCGATAACTGCGGTTATCAAAAGTTTCAAACCATTACTGTTGGTTTCCAAGTTCTAAACATTTCATTTGTGTCACATTTTAGTCCATGAATAGAAGAGAGACAGTCATAGAAGAAAAATTTTCAATTATTTTCCAAAATAATTGTAAATATATCTACTAATTACTAATTAGTTATTATTTAATTTAATCATTCAATTATTTTTGTTGTGTTTACACTTAGTTTTAATATAATATAATATACCTGTGAATTGAAATATTTATGTTTAAATGCCAAAAGGAATAAAAACCAAATTAAAAATAAAATTACGATTCATTATCACAATATAAACAAAATAAACTTTTAACCTTACTGTACTTTGCAACAGTTTGATACTAATGCGCAAGCGCCAACGAGTTAGAATGAGAGAGATAGCCCTCATGAACGCAGTCTACGTCGGAACGTTGCCGACTTATTAATCATCACAGGGAATACACATTCCAATTATATTATTATTTATAATTTCATTTATATTACTATATATAATTTCCCACATTTCAATGACTGCTACAATATAATTTTCCGTTCTATCTAACGTAATCAATTTGACCAAAGCGAACCAAGCGGTAAGTGCCGCGCTCTGGCGGAAAAATTGTGCACCGCAGAAATCCCCGGGAGATTTGAATGTAAAAAAGTCCACTGATGAGGCATGAACATTGTTTTTTCTTTGCCGTTGCTTAAGGGCCGCAAGTTAAATGCAAATGGCAAATAGTACAGGTTTCCTGGAAGCCATGGCTGTTCAAATCGCTCTGGTCCTTTTTGCCGCGCGACGGGTTTCCTATCGGCCGACAGTTTTTAACGTGGACTTAGTAGGAATAGAAGACTGGTTTAACGATCTTGTCCTGAGCCTGCTCGGGTGTCGTTTATGCAAAGCGACTAGGTGCAATTTAAAAATCGCCCGCTTAAAAATATGGCTGAATAGGCTGCCGGCTTCTGAGAAAGTCTGTTATCAATGAAACTCCAGCGAACTATCCAAGCAAAAAATAGTGAATTGAAACAATGTTGGCCGGAAAAACTACGAAGGTATTCCAAATTTAGCGCCTTGTACACCGACAAAATATAAATTTCGCGGTGAAAAAAATTCCGTTCAATTTTCCCTTTTATATGGTTCGTGTATGGTCCATATATGTTTTAACAATTTCATTTAAGGAAATAAGAAAATCATATATGGACATATGTGGTTAATATATGGCAATAATTGATTTCCACAAACGGAAATTATTAAATGCATATATGGTTAGAATATTATATCAATTATTGCCATATATCGACCATATATAGATTAAGGAAAAATGTATCTATATATGTTAAAATATATATGGAAAGATATATATATAAATATATATTTTTTTTTAATTCCAATGTTAGCTACAACTTGAGATATGAAATTACAGCTTTAATATAATATCAGTTTCTGTCTTCCAAGATAATTTCAAAGTAAGACAAAATAAAAGCTGGCTTTCACTGAATAGACCTAATGAATTAAATGCTCGTAAGCAAAACTGTCGCTCTAGTGCGGTTGTTCCATTCATTAGTTCACCTTAATGCACACATCCTCGATGTATAAAGACAGGGTCCAAGCACGTAATTATATCCTACGAAAGTTGTTTTCGTAACAGGTATTTTTACGCCGCAAGGTTGGCTACTATTATTTAAATTGGAGCCAACTATTATCTTAGTGAATAGACTGCACGCAAAGAGCCTACGAAAGTGGCAACTTGCTCCTACGTCCTGCCACGTCCCTGTCATATCAAAACGCAAAAAATACGTCCCACTAATATTAGTGTACCATCCTCGCGGCGCAATATTTTGCGTTTAATTTAGGTCTTAAAATAGGTCGCTACTGGATATCCACAAGCATATTCAAAGATGAATATTAAAAGTTTCGTTCGTTATAATTCAAGAAGAGTAACCCTATTAGCAAAGAATATTTTTGGTACATTCTGAAAATATTCTGAATATACCAAGGATATAAACGTAAAAATATTTCTCTTTGGTATATTGAACATCTTATAATATAAGAAAAATATTCTTCTTACTCTTACATAATAAGGCATTGCGAGGCTCATGAACCTCCTCGCATTGATTTCGAAAGCATACCATTGACAAATTAATCACTCGGCTCATTATCTCCTGGACTGACCTCTAATTGATTTTGATGATATAAACAAATCAATGAAGGACTCCTTTGATATCAAAACAAATGACAGTGGAGATAATTGGGTCATTAATGGCAAATGCCGAACTGAAATATATTTACAATTGATAAACATTCTTTGAAAAGCTTTGGCGGGTAAAAGTAAATTACTTTACAAGCGTATTCTATGGGGAAAAAGGAGGTAAAAGTAAATAGCAACTGAATGAGTTTTTAATGGAAGATCCCTTGTGGAAAAGAATGCTGAAAAACTGCTAAAATTGGGACATTTCAGTATTTTTCAGCAAGGATAGACTCTTCTATAATAACCGAAGAGTTTGAGAAGTTTCCTCAGCTTCGACTAACCCCTTTACCAAAAGGCAAAGACGCAAAAGGCGAAAGACTTGGCGAATCATTGGGCCAAATTCGAGGCGGGTGTTCCAAGCTCGCCGGTGGAAAACTCGGGCGACCCGAGATCCACGAGGGACAACCTGAAAGGTTGACCAAGACCAGAAGACCTTGGCTCGTTAGAGCAACGCGTTACGCTCAAGTTGGCTGGCATTGCTGGCGGTTGTTCTTTTAGCGCGTCTGCCCCATCGCCGGCGTTTTTACACGCGGCACCGTTCGTCGTTCACGTCGCACCTTTTCCCCCGTGCCACCGAAGCATCCTGCCAGCAGCATCCTTCCTCGCTGCCCTTGAATTTCAAGCGTGTGCTATTCGGTCGACTACATCTTATTACTCGTGTTGCCGTCGCGGCCTCACCGTTCCCCGCGACCAAACGCCACCGGCAGGTTTGAGCCCTGACAAACTCCCCACTGATTGTTCCCTCTTCTTTTTTCACCCATAACCCTGACCCACATTTTCAGCGGCGTCCGTCTCAAGACTGATCGCTTTCAGTGACAATTGGATAACGGTGGTTGGTTCCCGGAGGAAAAACGTCCACCAATTTCACCTTATCATCGTATTATCTCGATGCAAATTCCTTGTTCCAAATTCCTTGTATCAATCGTTCACGATTACGAGTGGACAATGTCTGCGACAAACTTTACTATTATACACTGAAAGAAAAGAATAATAAAAATTAGAAAGGAGAGATTACAAACTTTAATAAACTGTTGTTGGTGGTTGTGGTTAGTGGAAAACTGAAGTTCCGTACTCCTTTTAATAAACTGAATTTTAATTTTTGGCAAACATTTTATTTTTTATTTTATCCGTTAGATGTCGCTATTCGGTGTTGCTACACTATTTTCTATGTCCTTCCTAAACCAGTTATTAAACTGTTTACTAAAATGTGATAAACACATTGTTAAATTAGTGGAAGTACAAGCAAGTGTTCTTCACGTTAGCACCCTTTACAATTCCATGAAATAACAGTATCAAGTATATAAACTTCTTTCTAAAAGTAACTTAAAATTCAGTTTGCTAAAAATTAAATTTATAACACAAATTATGAATGTAATTCATATATTATAATTAAATAATTATTAATGTCCCCTTAGAGTCAATTTAATTACATATAAGTAATTAATTTTTATCGTTACCATTCATAATAAATAAATTATGAAATTATATTGTCAAAAAAACTTTCATATTTGTTTCAAATTATGTAAACATGTGATAAGAATCTCATTCAAAAAAGTAAAACCTGTAACAAATAACCATAATAACAAGCACAATGATAATGTTTATTAGATAAAAGTTAATTAACTATTAAGTACTATCATTATCCACTGTCATTTCTTATTCTTTTCTTTCTACTTTTTATGTTCGTGGAGTAATGTTTATATTATATGTACCATTTGGGATTTTTGGGCCAAAAATTATACATTTCATTATAAAATATCAACCATAAATTCATGGAGAAGTCATAACATTTTCCTCGACTTCTTTAGCACATATCAATTTCATAATATTTTAAATATTGACTGTAAGTAATAATTATTAATTTATTTTCTTTGTTTCGTAGAGATCGTTCGCAGATCAATAAATTATTCTATTAATTTACAATAAATAACAAAAAGGATAAGCATATCTTTTATTTTCTTCACTTTTGTGCAGAATGTTTTTAATTTCTAGAATAAAAAATTGTTTACTTATCGGAAAATACTTTACTTTATACTTTTAACGATTGCTTTTTAATCTTTTCTTCCTGACAAATAATTCTTATTTTCAAATAGCTCTGTCTTATATTTTTGCTTATTAATGCCAGTAAAGAATAAATTAGAGCTAATTTGGAGTTATAATTTAATTAATTTCTTATGCAATATAATAAATAAAAATGCACTTCCATTCAGTTTGCCTGCAATATCCTTGCAATCACATACCTAAAACTTAACTGAAACATTGCAGCATGTCTAATATGGGTCAAGAAGATAAAAGGAGAAAAAACATATACGCGATCAGGTATGAATCACGCTTGATCAGACTAGAGTTATGTTTGTGCAAGAAGTTACCCGCAATCCCACGAATGGTTCATATATAATAGTTGTATAACAATAGGACATTGATAATAAGCATGCATCTAAAGTTAATTGATAATAAAGTTGTTTATGGGGAATCAAATTTAAAAGTTATTTAATGGAAACTGACAAAGTTCATCACTGATTATAAACATGCCAGGAAGCGTGATCTCATAAGTTTCTAGTTAATTAATCAGAATAAAGAATTGTTTTGAAAAATATTAAAAATCATTCATTTAATAGCATTCCAAATTTTTCTAAATTATTTAATACATTCTGATTCGTTGACCAATTATCCTGTCATCCATGTAACGTTAAATTCAATTGCACTCTATATTCTGATTTCTCTTCTTTAGTTTTTTTTATAAATAATCGAGAGACGTATTATTATTAAATAAAAAATATTACCTCGTTATAAGTGATGATGATCTTTATTACACAGAAACAAATACATTGTTTTTAATTAAACAAAATACTAGTGTAATTGGTCTTAATTTACGATATACATAATGCAAAAATGCTAAAGTCTTACTTATGTCGATTAATTTTGGATAATACTGTGTCAAAGAGATCGAAATCAGGAACGCCAACTTCCAAGCCGAAATATAATCGTAAAGAAAAAAACTTTGTTGAAATGATAATTATATAAAACTGATACTGATTATCTGAAAGTAACGTTAAATTCATTATTTTTATAATGTATGTTTTAAATTTGCAAGTAGACTACCCAGATAAAAAATAATTTACGACAAAGTATTTGTGCAATAATTGTTCAAATATGCTGAAAAAGCTCGTATTTTTAACATTTTTTGTATACATACCAATGATACGAAGTTTCAGTTACAAAAATACAATAATAACTGTCTGGGTAATTGAAAAAATATTCCCAACGATATACGAAATTTTACATTCTATTAAATATGCGCAGTGTATATGTGCCGCCAATTTTATTATATTATAAAAGTAATTTACTCACCTGAAAAATAAAATGTATTCGTAGCCCTGCGGGCTACCAACATATTTCACGTTCACGGTGAATAAAATATCGTACTCAACTCGAAAAAAAAGTAATTTCAGGTTGGTAACCCTTCGCCTTTGGTTTGGGTTACCAACTTAAAACCACTTCTTTTTCGAGTCGAGTAATATACTATAAATAAAACGACACATAGTATCTGCAATCTTCGAAAACAGCTCAGACACTCACCTCCTTTTCAACCGTAAAAATATTCGTAATTAAAATCAAAATTATGCTCTTCGTAAAGTCGACATTCAAAATTCTAAAGCAGTCTCAAATGTAGATTATGATTTATTCATATACCCTTACATCAAAGAAGCAACTAATATTTAGGAAGACATTGAGAAGTATATTGCAATGTTATAAATTCAGTTATGTATAATGGATAACTGTTTATAACTTTCATTTTACCATATACTTTCTTATAACGCAAAATCATTCACTTCAAAGTAAAGAGTTTACTTTAAAATAAATATACAGAAGTAAGAATAGTAAAAATAGTAAGCATCTTAAATATAATAAAGCCAGGAGTGCTTTAAAAATATCACGCAAATTAATCTCAAGGATCTCTATGATAAGTAGCAGTTTCGCCCGAGTGTTCATGAAAAATAAATTCACCTCCATTTAATTTCTATTCGAAATTCATGTGCATCTTTTACAAAATATGTTCACTTAATAACATATATTACTGCGATACAATTAACAATAGAGCTATTTCCAAAACGAACGTTTTTAATAGAAATTGCTACGTGAAAAATGCTATTAATATTGACAAATAATTGTTAACAAATTCAGTAACAAATAATTAAACAAAAGTTTGAAAATTTGAAGATCACCAGCTTTTGAGAAAACAGTTTACAAATGCTTAATGTAATCTCAAAAAAATAATATATAATTTATAATAAATAAATATTATATATATGTATTCTCGCAAAGATCTTCATATGTTCAAACATAAACAAGGGAAAAATAATAAATTTAAACCAGTTTATAAAACCGAAAAAAAAAAGATTCATTTTTGGCCTCGTCAACAATACTCGACAACAATACACTCCTTTCGTCAATTTTTGAATTGGTCTCCTTTTCTTAATTATCTTAGAAATTTCCAATACAATTTATAATATTTTTCAGGAAATTCTCTTACAAGGAACGTAACTTATTTCAAATTAACGTTGTAAAAATCTTTTTTTTTTACATAATGCACCCCTCCGTTAATTTAAAAATCCCCCAATATTTATCACATCAAGTTTCAGAGTATTTCATATCAATCTTTAACACCTAAATTAAAAAAAAATTATTTGAACGGTATTTAATATCGCAATTTCCTAGAAAAATCGAAAATTTCGATTTTGCACAAGGAAGTCGCGTTAAATATTAAACTATAGCTGGAAAAACAGACTTAATTTCGAACTTCACAGATTGGCAACTTTCCTCGGTTTTAAACTAACATGAAATGTGTCTGGTGGCACTGCGACGCAACCTATAGTTGTATGATTCCTAAGGTCTTCTGAATTTACAGAAGAGATGTCAAAGTAACGGAACAACGCGGCTATGAGGACGATGGTACATCCCTGGACCAACCTTTGCCCTATGCACGTCCTTTTTCCAGTCGAGAATGGAACGAAGAATTCGGGCTTGTAAATCTGCGTCTTAGATTCACCAGACTCGCTAACGATGTTCTTTAAAAACCTACTCGGATTGAATTGATTATGATCTGGTCCCCAATATTTTTCCCCTAGATTTAATTGAAGGTTGTTCAAATAGACCATGGTTCCCTTTTTAATAAAGTGGCCTCCAATACCAGTGTCTTTAGTGCTCATGTGTGGAACAATCGGTGAACTGGCTACTCTTAAAGTTTCCCACATCACCGCCTCAGTATATGGAATTTCGGATCTGTTTTCCAAACCAATAATCCCATTAGTGTTTCCCAGCTTCTCGATTACTTCGTCTACTTCCTCCTGGATTTTCTTTTGCACTTCCGGATGGATAATCGAATTAGCCAGGACCAGCATAGTCAAATTGCCAATTGCAGAGTGGCCTCCCAAGAAGTCTTCCAATTCGTACATGATGTGCTCCCAATTTAGATCGGATTCCTGCTTTTCCAGTTGCATCAGCAAAGCATCAGTGAAATCCTTGGGTTCAACGCTGACGTCCAAAGTGGTCCTACGTTCATCGATGATGGCGCGAAGAATGAAGTTCCTGATTTCGGCGCCCCAATCGCTCAGGACATTTAAGTGCTTGTAGTAGAAAGGTTTCAGAGATGGAATGAAGTCTAAGGCGTATCCCTGATTAATATCCCAGAAGATCTCGTCGAAAAGTCGAACCACGCGATTGAACTCTTTGTTATCATAACCGAATCTGGAGGAGCACATGTAACCAGTGAACATGTTGGCTACGCAAGTTTGCAACAGAGGTTTCAGGCCCTCTTGTCCTGTGAGTAAAGCAGTATTGTTTGGATGGTTTAATCGGTCGATTAATTCCTTGGCTTCCAAGGATGCCACTCTGGAAAGCTCCCCCAAGTACTGACTTCCACCCCTAGGAGAACAATAAATCCTGGCTATAGACCTCCTTTGGCGTTGAAGATCGGACCAATCGCAAAGGGCCAAGGCTGAAACAAAGCAAGAAGATTTTCTCAATACCCAACGTACGTTGTTCGTGCAAATCTAAACTCTAAGCGTTAAACCGTGCAACACCAATTGTACATACATAGTATCATTTATAGTTTGCCTACTATTATCCCTCCCATAAATTAAAGATGCCGTCATAATCATTGAAACAATCATCCAATTGTCAACGATTTGTTAGATGCTAATTAGTAAGCGATGAAATTGTAAAAGGTTGGACTAATGGAAGCCAAGTTTATTGGCGTGTCTGAAATTAGATCATAGATGAGCTTCCTGTAGGTTAGCCTTGAACTTGACTGCGCTTGTATGAGTGACAGTGGAGTCGCGGCGAGCACGGCACGTTGATTTGGTTATTACGGAGGAACAGTGGAGGGAGTGACGACACCGGGTAGCCTTGACCTTGAACTTCCACGAAATCGACAAAAATTTCCCACCACTCGGGCCGGATCGGCGTTACTTTCTCGGTGGCCATTACTTCCAGGTGCGTGCGTACATACGCGCTCCCTCGTCTCTCTCCGTTCGATCCCGCTCCGGGCTCTTCCCTCCTTCTCCAACGCGATACGTAAACACGCACATTACTATATATAGCGATATGCGTGTTACAGGACGCGGGGCTTGGAAAACAAGAGTTTCTGGTGCTGGATCGTTATCGAGATCGAGTTTGTGAGAGCAGATGCGTCCATTCCAAGAAGTTGTTAATTCGATTGTCGAGTCACTCTCGCGGCTAACGCTTCCTGCTCCCTGTATTACGAGACCGCGTCCTTATCTTACTTCTTTTTGCCGGCACCGGTGCCATTTTGCCACGGACCCCCCTCTGATGTCCGATTCAATTAAGCGCCGTCATTTTTTTTTTCTTTTTCTTTCCTTTTTTTTGTTGCTTCAATCGAGATTCCACGGACGAAAAGGATTTTTATCGTCGCCATATTTTTATTCCAAGTTATGTAAGTTACCGCATCCACAAGCTTCGGGGATCAAGTTTTTTATGTCACCGCAACAAAGATATTTCGCCTCTCGGTTATGTTAATTATGTGCTTGCCTAGAATGGGCCAATTTTAAGATCGAAGGGCCGAGATTGACTTTTGTCGATGCGAACACCTGATGCTGCCTTATCTTGAGTTATCTCGGTTGAAACAACTGCCATACAGCAACACCAACAAGGTGCAAGTTCCAACCGACAGACAGTTTGCATTTAAATTTGTAATTTATCAAATGAGGCATAACTAGGGAGTTGTCTAAGGGAATTTGTAGCTCCTTGAGAGATTTATAATCAAATCTCGACTTTAAGGGGGATATTTATGGTTTGCTGTTAATTAACGTTTAATCAAATTTGCCTGGTAGCTTTGTAAGGTGGTTCGTAACCGAGGAAGGTGAAAATTGTCTGTATTTTCAAGGACATGGTCATTTGGTTCTTGAACTTTGATTCACATTTTATGTTTTAGTATGTCTGAAAGGGTGGTAACAAGAATAGAAACTCAACATTTTAAATTTATTATGACGCCTGAGACTTAAAACTGGATTTAAGGTAAGCAGTACTGTCAATGTCAGATTTTGAAACTACTTTTTGAGTCTCTTCAATTAAAATTCTACACTTAGCATTTCAAATACACCGCATTTTGCGAATAAATTTGAAGGTTGAACAAATTTGAATATTATATATCTCAAATTAAGTATGTAAGGAAGCTAATTATATAAGTAAAATTTACAAACATTTAAGAAAGCAAAAACACAACTTTTCTGTATATTTTTAAACTGATAGTTTGGACATGTATGGGACCAATTTACTAACAATCTTGGTAATTTTTAGTTCTGAAATTTTCAACTAAAAAAAATTTTAGATTTAGTTGAAAGCTTTCTTGGCTACAAAGTGTACCAACTTTTTAAAACGACTCAACAATTTTATCTCGGCTCTAAAAAGAGCGCACATTTACAAAGATTTACCCGGAAGCACCTTATTCGATCAGTAGGTCATTAGGTACGTGATCGAAGACTTCGCAACATAACTGTTCCCAATCGCTTCTTGAAAAATGATGAAATATTATGAAATCCACAATTGTGCACTTTCCGGAGATTCTAATGCCCAAACTGTAGAAGATCACAATTGAACTTGGAATTTTTAATGATCAAATGTTATTTAACTTTTGTATAAATGACACGACCAGTATTATTATTAATTTGACATAAAAATTCGACAATCAAAATTAGTCCTTTATATGTTCAAGACTTTCTTAATACGTTACGATAAAATAAAATGACTAGATTACCCTAGTAAAAATGAAACATATATGGTCCATGTGTGTTTTAACAATTTCACATAAGGAAATATATATGGAAGTGGATATATGGCAATCATTAATTTTCATATGAGGAAATTATTGAATGCATATATGGCTTGAATATTATATCAATAATTGTCATATATTGACCATATATGGACCATACATCGACCATATATGGATTAAGGAAAAACATATGTCCATGTATGAATTGTTTATTTCCTTATATGAAATTGTTGAAACATATATGGATTAAAGAAAAACAGATATATCCATATATGGATTAAAGAAAAACGGATATATCCATATATGGATTAAGGAAAAGCATATGTCCATATGTGAATTGTTTATTCCCTTATATGAAATTGTTAAAACATAAATGGACCATATATGGACCATATATGTATCATTTTTACTACAGTAATGTATTATATTTTATTCATATATTATTTTTCGTCATATAAGATGGTATTAAATACCGAACTTGATCCGCAATCTTCATCTTTATAGTTTCGTTTCATTTTTTTGTGTGCTTTTTTTTTGTTTTTCAATTCTATTTTATTTGTTAATTAAGCGTTTGCACTGATTTATTTTATAGTGCAAGTTGAACGCAAACGAATGGCACCCAAATGAATGGAAGAAGGGAAAAAAAACTTTATGGAAATGCGATGTTTGTCATCATATACTTTCGTTTTACAATATAAGTAGCACCGACTGGGAATATTTCTACATTTTAATCGCGGTTATATCAGAACGTATCTGATGCGTGAGAATCAGGCAGGGACAAGCGAGAACGTTGCCCGGTACAAGATATTGCTTCCGCAATGTGGAGTTCTATGATACGTCCGAAGTGTCACTTTTTTTGCGACTCCTTTTTTTCTCTCTCTCTCTTTCTGCCGGCCCGAGAACAAATTATGAAATACTTTCGCATTTCATACCGCCATCCACCTTTTAATCGAAATCAATCGGCAATTTTTTGCCGGTACACTCGCCTAAGTCTTTTATGACTCCATATTAGTCGGCTAAAAATAGAAGCATTTATTTTTCTATACTTTTTGTCTAATAATAAATGTGTTTTACTGCTTGCAATATAATGGGAGGGAGATTGATCTTTGTTGGATTTAATATTTTAAATTTAAGTTACCAATTTATGAGCATTTTTTTCATGCCACGTTTTAATATTAAATTAATTTATTTGTTATTTTATAAAAGATTGTTTATATCAAAGCAAAGAAACTACTTTTAAATGTTCAATTTATAAATGAAACAGCAAATTTTCCTTTTAAAAGACTGTATTTTTTAATGAAAGACCGTTAAAAATTTAATTCTTTTTTTAAATTTTATAATATTATGAATAATTATATATATGACAAATAAAACGTTAAAAATTTAATATTAATTTATTAAAAAAACCTGTCTGAAATCACACTTGAAAACAGTCATTTTTTCTGTCATATTTTTGTCAGTGTATTAGTAATGACTTATAGTCTTTAATATGTTTCAAAAGAAAAATTTAAATACAAACATAAATAAAGGCTGCAAAAGAAAACGTCCTGTTTTGTTATTGTTTTGGTATGCGTTCAAAATGTTCACTGAAATATTAATGAAAAACATTTTGAATTCAAAATGTCCCAAACTTTCCCAACCCAATGCAAGAATAATAATTAAGATAATCATCATTACCAACAAAAATGTCGATCTTTTTATTTTTACGAAACGAGGATGATTAATATTAATATCAAGTGACATAATGACAGGAAAAGTCAGTGATCACAGTTTTGAAAAGAACCAACCCCGATCTTCTATCTTTCTCTTTTTTGGTACCTCTATTGTTTTTTTTTTGGCCATAAAAATATGCTTTTATATATCACCACGAGTATTACAAAATTGTCACCGTTACATATCAAAGTTGTTTCAATATATTTAATAAAAAGTTTAATTAATGGTAACTCGAGTTAATAGTTTTACATCTTTCAACCTACGTAACAGTTTGTTTACGTGACAGATATTTAAATATCTATTAAAGTATTAAAATAACAATATAGTAGTAAGAAGTTGCATCTAACGAGAATGTTATAGCATAACAAAATGTTACCTATTTTACCTTAATATCCCCATTTTTTTTATAGCCAGCTTGTGGGTAATTGGAACATAGCATTAGTAAAATTTGTGTCATGGCTTCCCTGGTAAAACTGAAAAATATATGTTCCATATATGGTCCATACACGTTTTAACAAGTTCATATAAAAGAATTAAAAATTTATGTATGGACGTATATGTTTTTCCTTAAATTCATCTATGGACATATATACATTATAATTTCGTTTAGCTAGTCCAAAATTGAAATTATATTTTTATCCATTGAAAATATTGAGGAAAAAAAACAACATTGAAATTAAGAAGACCCTGATACACATAAATTAATACAATGATAGATAAAAACTAATGCCAAATATCTCATAACAATGTATATTTAATACAAAAAGATTGTTTTTTAACAAAAGAAAAAAATTCATTAACAATTATTATATATACTAATTATTAATGGGTGTAAAAAAATGTGTCACAATGTCAAATTAGAAAAACTGTTACCAACAAAAAATGCTTTAATATAAAGTTCATTCGTTTGTTTTCTTCATGAAAAAAGACATTAGCATTAATTTTGGCACGTTTTTCCTAGGAAAAGTGAAGCTCCATCAATGATTAAAAGGTGAAATTAAATGTACCAGTTAATCTGAAAATATTAATTAAATTAAGATACTTGTTTCTTAATTGTTTATTATCCAATTTCAGTAATAAAATCAATTTGGCAATTCTAATTACCTGTGCTTAAAATAATCAATTCGAAATTATTTAAAAAAAATTCGTTATAATTCGTTCTTAATAATGTTTGGTCTCATTCAGCTGATTATCAGTTAATTGTTTAACAAATGGAAAAGTAGCATTTTTTAAATCTATTGTACAATTATTTTTCATATTCTTGTAAATTATATAAATTATATCTTAAAAAATAAGATCCATCATAGGTAAGTATATCGAATTTACTGTAGCAAATAAATTATAAATCCATCAAACATACTCACTAAAAGAAAAAGGAATATTTTAAAGAAAAAAAAAAAGAAAAAGAAAAAGAAAAAAGTACCATTTACAAAATGCAGAAGTGTTTTAACTTTATGAATGGGTTAATTTATGGTTGAAGCATGAATAAAAGATAAGCGAATGAACGTAGTCATTCTTTTTTCTTTTTTTTTATAATAATACACAAAAAGTTGCATAATAAATTCTGCTGAATTTTACAAACTAATTCCCGTTTTATCAGCTCTGTTAAAACTGAATTAATAATTTCAAATTAAAAAGTTTAATCAATTGAATACACGTGTATTAACTATGGAATTTCATTTTCTCAGTAAATGATTATCATTTTTTGCGAATTAATTAGTTGTCGCGCGCAATTTAATTGGAATTTACTTTTAATTAAAAGAAATTTGACCATTCGATTGATATTTTTGTGCGTAATCATATTATCGGTATTCGTTGAACCATGTGGGACATTAATGGACAAATTTGTATCATTAACTTGGTTTTGCAAAACAAAAGCTTAATCAAAAGAAAATATAGAAATCAAATAATAATATACAAATAAAAACATATTTATTGCACTCGGTGACAGTTATTTAATTTTACGTACACTTTTTATGTACACACATATATACATACATATATATGTATGTATACTCTTTTTAATGAGAAATTAATTTTATATGTTATATAAAAATGCTATTATAAAAACTTATTTACTTATTACTTTTACTTGTATTCTTTCGAGTGCTCATTATACTTTATATATGCAATTTGTTAATAAGAACTGTATTAAGATTGTCACACATTTCAGTTGACTTGACTCTAACATTGACTTGAAATTTTAATACACTTCTTGTAAGCTGACTTTTGTGCAAAATAAAATTAAGATTTGTTTCGAATGAATCCAAACAATAAAAGTAACAATTTCAATTAGAAATTTATTTGTGCAAATCAAAGCTGCTTGCAATTGATCTGCACCAACATCTAATTAATTTTTCTCAAAACTACAACTCAAAGACCCATTCTTAAAAGTGATTCAGATACCAAAAAAGAGAGAGATAGAGAGATAGAGTATATAAGATATTGGTACCAATAGAAGAAGCAAATTTCAATGGAGCAAGGTAAAAAAAAAGGAAATAAAGGAAAAATAAGAGAAGTGAAAAATTTGAAGACTGGTAAATGTACTTACAGTTATTTCTATCACCACCAAAGAGTTGGTGGAACCTGAGGAAGTCCGGTCTGCCGCCGAAATGGATACCCTTGGTGATGAGGACCTCCTTGATGAGGTCGTAGCTGCTGATGACGACGCATTCGGTAGTGCCCAGCTGGATCTTGTAGATGTCGCCGTAACGTTCGGCGAGTTTATCGAAGGCAACGAACGGCCCGTCGACATGGTGCAACAGGTGGAGACTGCCGAGGAAGGGCCACGCCACCGGTCCCAGGATCTTCTTCGGCCTCTGCTCGCAGGGCGGCTGCCGGTTGCCATTGTCCAAGAAACTCCCCAGTAGCTCGTACAATCGTGGCTTCTTTATCGTCCATGCCAGTTGTGACAATTTTGGCCTTGCTAAGCAAAACAAGATCACTGTCAGGATCAGGCAGAGCGCCAATGTGATCATGTTAAAGGAGATGGTGATTCGGCCTCGTTTTGCCTTTGATTCTTTCTGGTATCACCCTGGTATCGCCTTGGTATCGCCCTGATTGGGTCCTGGACTCGGTTCTGAACTTGGTCCTGGATTCGTTTTGTTATTACCTTGGTATCACCCTGGTATCGCCTTGGTATCACCTTGGTATCGCCTTGGTACCACCTTGATTTCGCCCTAATTTGAACCTGGATTCCTTCTGGTATCGCCCTGATTCGGCCCTGATTTCCCTCGGATCCGTTTCAGCTCGGCAGATACCGTTAAATGTCCAATTGGCGGCAACGCGGATCAGCAGTCCTGTCGCTTAGAAAATTCGCGACTATATATTCCTTCGACAAACCGTTCACGCCGTCTTAAGGCGCGATCAGAGTTCAGCCTCCGTAAGAGGGGATGCGAGAGAAAAAGACGGACGGCTTGGCAGCCGCGGCGACGGAGACAGCAGATGTCACAGCAATACGCATTTGCCGGCATTGTTCGCGCTGGTCTGGGGGAGGTGTACTTTTCGCGTCCACCAATCTACGTCGGAGAAGGGAGGGGGGGCGCCACTTGATAAAGCCTTTTTTCAGCCTCTTTCCCTCCTTTTTTTCTCGCATTTCCTTCCTTTTTCTTTTTATTCTTCTCTTATTTTTTTTCTTTACAACGAACCATCGGTGGATGGATGGATCGTTCGGGGAAATTCGGGGCGATTTTACAGAACTGGTTTTCGATGAAATTTAAGGTGGATACGCGGGGAAATGAATGTCACTTTCTGTCTGCTTTTCCTCGGCTTGCTTGTAATTTAGATAATTGATGCACGGCGCGGTGTTATTGTTATTATTCTGATTATAGCTGTCACTTTTGCTCGATCCTCAAAACGACCTGGCATCGATATTTCAGCTTGTAATTTCTCCCATATATGGATTCTGAAAATATATGATAATACATATTAAATATTAATATAAAATTTAGTATGTTATTTTTGTTGCTATTTAAACTTTTAGTATACATTTCAGTTTCCCCAGAGATACTGATTGTAGATATTTACAAGTATCATATTAAATTTTATTACTTTTCAAATGGAAAAGTAACTTTTTAATTTTCAATTTAATAAATATTTTTCGTACTTTACACTTTACATATTATTGTACTTAGTAAATCGATTTTCTTGTAATTACTTCATTAAACTTCTTCTGCTTCTTCATCTTCTTCTTCTTGAATCACTGAAATGAGTTTGTTATTAAGTAATATAATTGAAAAAGGAAATAAGAATTTATCACAAGCATAAAGTAAATGACAAAGTACAAAAGTTAATCATTTATCATCCAAAATGTTGTTATGAACTAGAAACATTTTAACACAAATAAATGAGTACATTTAAATAAAATAAAGAAAAATAATTACTTAAAAATAATTAGTAATTTGACAGTATACTTTCATTACCGCTACTTTTTCTGCTTATTTCTTCTACTTATCTTTATATCAACAATTAAGTGTCATTTTTATACACGGAGAGAAATACCGTTTGATAAATTGCAACGTATATAGGAAATCAGTGATGATATTGTCACACTTAGCATTTTTGGAAAACAAATTTCATATTATACAAATAAATTTCTGAACAGTGCTTC
>JABFPN010000659.1:0-37424 GCA_022817305.1 Leptoteleia sp. ZL-2020
AATTGCACGGAAACTTTTGTTACACGATAGTGTTTTTTTCTTGTCACACGACATATACGTCCATAACACGATACACTGTTAAATATTTTTGACTTTTTATTATTTTTATTATTTAACCAAATTTTAAGAGTTAAAACCTTAAACTAATTTTTACTTTCTAACTTTGAATACTGACATATGGCGTTTTTGGCATGAAAGTAGATGCCGAACCAATCACAAGGTGAAGTTAACTTCAAAACATCATATGCTGATTTAGCATCAGATAACCGTTCAATTAACATTTTAAAGTCTGCATTTAGAAACAATTTAATTTAGCATGGAAATTTTTTCCCGTGACAACAACTGATCGTTTAATTTGTTTCTAACTTTTGTAGATTCACCCTTCTCGGCGAAAAGGTAACTCAGGTGCCTCGGCCCAGTTTAAGCAGCGCCTTGAGGAGGGATAAAGTGCCACCGAAAGCCTCGTTGGAGCAGCTCGCGTTGCTGTACGACGCTTTAAACAAGGACGCCAGGAAGCAGGGCTACGCCAAGTACGCCGGATACTCGGACACGGTTTTGAAAGTGTTGGAAATTTCTGCCGGCGGTGGCGCGGGTGTGCAACTGAAAACGCTTTTGGAAAAAACCTTGGAGGGCAACGAACTCACCAGGGACGACTCCAAAGTTAAGGCCAGGGAAGCGCATCGGGACCTGAGAAACCCGGCGAGCCATCTTAGCAGAGATTTGCGCCGCTTATTGCCACTCCACTACATTCCCTAAATGCATTCACGTTCCTCCTCGCTCTTTCGCGACGTAATTTAAATGTGGAACGAGGATAATAATTATTAATGAGATTTTTTTTTCCACCGACGATGAAAAGCTTTTTGAAATTCAACATCTCTTGGCGAACGCAGGAAAAGTTAATTGAAAATTTTCTATACAGTATTGAAGTAAAAGAAGAAAAAACTTGTTGACATAATAAATTCATGTCTTATTTTGAAGTTAACGCCATTTGTCTGTTAATAATTACTGATTCAGTGTATTTTTAATTAGCGTTATTAAGAAGAATTTTCTGAAGAAAAATTTATTAAATTAATATACTTTATGATGTCACCGTTATATAATCTACGCAATGAGTACCTCGTTACGATGAATTTTTAAAATCTGAATAGTATAATTATGCAATATGATGTTTATCATCTTAATTATAAACTTGTGTACAATAAAAAGTTTAATAAACTACGTATAAAAATTTATGTTACAGATATAATAATTTTGTCGTTAGTATATCATATCATGGTGACGTCATAACATAAAATAACTTTTGGTATACATTTTTTTTTGAGTATATTTAATTAATTGTTATAATTTATTTCTAACTGAAACAATGTCTTTAACAAGGATAATGATAATTGTAATATTGTTATAACGAAAGCATAACTATACTGAGAAAAATTCATAAAGTTTCAACGGTATGCGTGCAGTTGAAGCGCAAACAATTATAATAACTGAAAATATGAGTGCATCAATTGTAAACTGGAGTTGTTGCAAATATTTTCACTCCAACTCCACGTTAGGTGTCGGTTTTGGAGTCAACTACTCATATGTAATTGTGGTTACAGTAAATTGAAATTATAACAAATAAATCAGAGTTATTTTATAGAATTATATGCATTCTAATTACATAAACTACGTTGCAATATTTATATGATCTTATTATTAAAAAATAAAATTAAATATTATTATTAATAAAATGTTATTATTAATATTTTCATATGATACCTGAATTATTTAAATGTATGACAATTTGATTTAAAAATTGCATAAACGACATACGCTGAACTGGAATAATTTTGGTCAAAATATATACAACTTTTTAAATACTAAGCGTAATTTTTTTAAAGAGTTTTTGTAATCTATTTCTGCTTAGTATCTATCATTGTTATATCAACTCTAAATGCGAGTTGTATCCAATATATGAATATATATTTGACTCCAAATCCAACTCCGCATATACAGTTGGAATTATCAGATTATTTTCAGAGTATTTAAAAATTAAGTTTTTTTTTTAAATGCAATCGTTCCTGTTTCTGAGTCTCGTGAGGATGTGTTTAAAATTGATAGAATTTACTTGTTACCTTCTTCACTTTTTTGTTTTCTTGAAATTTGATAAGGAGTTTAAAAATGGAACTCTTGGCTGAGTTTTCTTGTCTCTAGAGTTTAAAAGTTCGAAATTTTTGAAGATAAAAACTTGTAATGCGCGAATGGTTGATATTTATTGAACGTTATTTATATGTTTCTGGATATAATACATCGAAATGAGTGTAACTAAGTCTGATAATATTCGCTGTTTACTTTCACACAATTTTAAAAGATACCAATTGTTACTATTGTTTTTTCGCATATGGTACGAATTATTGACTTAAGCTTTTGTAGATCTAGTATTTATTTATTAAGTATAAAAAATGTTAAAATAAGTTCATTCGAATAAAAAAGAAATGACGAATAAAAACTGTCACAAATAAATGATTATAAATATTAAGCCCTTGCGAAGAGCTATAATCAAGAATAAAGTAACCGCAGTTATTATTTGTATATTGATTTTATCTCTAATCGAAACGTTTCAATGAATGTTTAATACATTTATAAACCATATTGTGTTGAAACATAAATTAAAAACGGAATATAATATATGGCCTTAAAATCATGAGTGCATAACCCATTCAAATTAACAGGGTAAATTAATAATTTACATCTCGTATATATATAGAGCAGAGGACGCGCGATCAATAATGCAACGTTCAATATTTAAATTTGATGTAAATTTGCAACTAATTCATTTTATACCTTTTTTTTTTCATTTTACCGGGATGAATATCGACCACCTTTTTGCATCGGTGAATTATTTCATACTTTTATTATGAAACTGATGGCTAATGATCAGAGCGAGGTCAATATCTAGTGTGAATATATAAATTATCTGAATTCAAATGTTCTCTTTATGACTTGAAATTCTTAAATTAATTTAGAAAAAGTCCAATAAAACATCTCGCGTTTCTTAATTAACCAATTAAAATACGTCTTTTAATTAAATCATTTAAAACAATAAAATGATGTCTAAGTGATCACTATTCAAGTTGCAGTCGGAGGACTAATTATTATTTCTTTCTTTCTGCCGTACGATACAAATACTAATAAACATAAATTATTTAAAATTCATAATTTCAATTATAAAGAACAAATAAGCTATTTACTGAAAGAAAAATATTTAATTTTATATTTTTATTTAAATAGTCTGTTAAGTATAGGGTGGTTTTAGTTTACCCTGAAAGAAATTTATTATTACTTGTTATTATATTTCATAATTTATAATATATTTTATAATAAATTGAAATGTATGCATTTATAGTATTCCTTATAATATGATATAAAATTTATGATAGAAAAATACTAGATATGAATGTTTTTATCAAGCAATAAAACCTTTACTTCACAATTATCAGTCACGCACTTTACCTCTACTCTACACCGCTACTTGGAAAAATGTTGGTCTTTGTCCAATTTCAGTGTAAATAAGAGAAAAGCGTGGCTTAAAAATTTCCTATGACGGATATTTGTAAATTAAAAATATGTATATTGCGGTCAGACTGAAAAAAGAATAATAACAAGAATCGGTAGATTCTGTCATAATCTCTGACTTTAAATTAAGCATATTTAATTTGAATCACATACACTGAAATGTAGTAAAGGTCATATCATTTTATGGTAACAGTTATTATAAATAGAATACACTTTACTATATTTTTTAACAAAATTCAAAATGTCTGATAGAGTATCAGGTATAATTGCAAAATATAACGCTTTCTGTTATTTTATTTTTATTATCCTACATCCTAATAATACAGAAATTTAATTTATATGAAACTGAAGGTACATAAATAAAACGTATAAAAAAATCAATGCGTTTCGTATTTGCAAATTTAATTGCAAAGAATTGCAGAGATTTTCGTATAAATATTATAACTTAATGCTAATAATGAACCCAACCACTGTATCAAATGCTGGTGAAATTCTGAAGGCGGAATATTCGGATCCGGAGTAGTCATTTCAGGTTCTCCAGTGTCATCCTGCAGCTCCACTTGATTCGTAGGTTCATCAAGCGAGAACGTAATTTGTTTATCATTATCAAAATCGTCAAACGACCACCAATCTTCAGTCTTGTTAGGTAAGTTCATTTCATCGACGTCATTTTTCGCATCCTCGGTGGCTTTGTTCCTCCTAGTAATTCGCCCCACCGTACTAGTGTTCTCAGGCTTATGGAAAATGAAGTTGTACGTAGATCGCAATTTGCCAAAGAACTTATCAAGAGGTTTTTCGTCCGTTGTCTGCTGATGAAATATTTCAACCTCTTCAACTGGATAAAGCTTTGTGACATGCGGCTTGCCGTATACTTGTCTAAGGAAAACCTGTACAAGAAAGCTTTGTGTACAATAAAGATTGCTTTTAGATGTAATTTCAAATAAAACAGAAACCAAACGTAGAAAATAATTGAGACCCGAAGAATGAAATTAAATGAACAGATAGCCTATTACTATAAATCAAATTACAACAAAAGACATAAAAATTTCCAATTAACGTTAACATAAGTTGGCAAATAGAACTTCTGAATATTTATTTGATTTTCGATTATTGGCAATCTGACTGAAGCAGTTGGAGCAACGAAATGAATATACTTACGCAGATGAAGATGTACTTTGCAATCCACATTTTCACGATGAGCCTTAGCACACTGTTATTGAATCTTTGCTTTGAATAAAGTTGAACTTGTTTTATAGTTTTAACGAAATTATCACGAGCGCTCTCGAAATATCGACCGAATGTGAGCGGTACCAAAATCAATATTATCGATTTGCGATGTCACGACGTAATGCCAATCCAATAACGAATACACGCAATCCTTTATCGAGTTTATTGTAATGCTGCAACCCTCGGCTATTGTGCCAAGCCAAATCATTCACTCAGAATTGCGTAATGTTGCTGCATTCGAGTCACGTATTTTGACCTGTGGAATTGTTAATGCATATTGTCGAGGCTGTAAATAATATTGCAGCCGCCGCGTCATAATACCGTAAAAGCATATTTTTGTCAGTCTTGGCCATTTAATGTGATTTATTTAATAAATTCTAATGGTCATTTAGAATGTATTGCGGCTTTACGCGAGAATGGAAATGTCTCGTGAAATGAAATTTCTTTTAGGTGGAGAATTAATTTTAAATTTTCCTTCGTCTTTGTTAACATTCCTTCTTTTGATCTGGCATCGTCCGATTTCCCCGGGAAAAATGGAAAATAATATTTCGATTTCCAATACATTGAACGGTGTGCAAATATTGCAAGGAAATGACTCGTAAATTAATCAATTGTTTCGTTTGATGTAAGCATAATAAATTATTTGTAGAACGAAATAAGCAAATTTAATTATCGTTTTATGTTCTAAATAATGAATATTCTTTATAAATCGCACGGAATAAAACGAATGTTCTATAAACAATTTTCTAACATTCTAATTTTCTAAAAATGATTAATCAATAAAGTAGTATGTAAAGTCAATAGATATATTTCAAAAGAACATATTATGAATTTAGGCTCTTTTTAGGTAAACAGAACATATTTTGGTGTTCTTTAACTAAAATTTATCATGTGCTGATAATTTTTCTTATACTGCAAACATGATTTTCAAACATTAATTTTCAAGCGCAATAATTCATAATGTATATTTTTCAGTATAAAGTTTTATGAAAAATTTTATTAATATAATATTCACAATTGAAGAACTAATGAACAATACATTTAATTGGACTATGTTAAATAAAATATCCGAGTTAAAATATAGTCCAGATTGAAATAATAAGTTATATTACAGTTTATAATGCGTATAACACAAACTTAATTTCCCATGAGTATAACGCTGATTCGATTTAATAAACAGAATGAAATTTGATGCAAAAATTAGTATAAATTAACTCAAACTAAGTATAGAAGACAAAGAGTTTAGGGAAACTTTTTTGTATAAACATATTATAATTTGACCTATGAAATAGATGTTTTTAATCGAAACTAATGAAAACATTTGCAAAGTTGCGCTTCTAAGTTCAATTAAGTAGAATTGATTTTCATTTTTGGAGAGTAAAGATCATTTTAGACATTTATTACTGTATTGTTTAGATTTAAACAAATTAGCTGCCTAGTTTTACCGATATTGTTTAAAAATTATCTCACATATACAATTGAGACTACATAAGAAGTTTTCAACTGCATAAAAATTCCTGTTTAAAATTGATAATTTTAATCTAAACATTTTATGCAATTTAAAAGCAAATGATTCACTCAAATTAATTCAAATTACAAATTGTGTAATCAACTATAGTTACAAGAGTACTTACCAAGCCGATTTCTTTACGAAGATGCAAAAACGGTGAATTTGATTTGGAAAACTAAGTCCGATTTCTTTACGAAGATGCAAAAACGGTGAATTTGATTTGGAAAACTACGTCCAGGTCAATCTAAAACAGATACGAATTGCAGACATTATTAAATGAACATTAATCTTTAAAAGAATTAGTTTTTTTATTTATTTCGTATAAATAATAAATAGAAATTTAATGTCAATACTGAAATAAATATGTTAATAAAAATTACTAAATTTTGTAATAATTTCAAAGTCTACATTAAACATTTTTAATTTAATAAAAAAAAATGTACTAAATGATGTTATATTTCTGAAAAATGCTTTCAATGATACATTTTTTTTTAATTTTTGAAAGAATCATAATAACGAAAAAGAAAAATATGTTAAACATTAATCCTAAAATAAACTTCGCACTGCCTGAAATGATTAAGACACCTGTATATTTCACTACGCCTTTATTTTATTCAAAAATATTTCGGTCTGAAAAATACACATTACTTTTTGTCTTCTTTTGGCAATTGGTATTACATATCATACACCATAACGATTGTAATGAAGTAAACCTTCGAATCGCAAATACGCGATCTCAAATTCCGGTACACTTATATCTAAAGCATCTGACCGAAACAAATGCACTAAACCTAATTTGACGTCAACGTAACAACTAAATCCTATTAAATAATAAATCAAAATAAACCCAGGAAGAGAGAATGAAAATACTGGCGTTTATACATTCACATGTAAAATCTTTGGTTCTATGATTGTGTTACATGATTATGCGAGGACGAAGTGCTCTACGTGGCGAATTCGACTTATACATTTTAAACATGTAAGAAGATCGAAAAAATTGGACTCCACAAAAACCAGTTGTACTTCAATTAAAAATCAATCATTACTGTTGACTCGCCACTCCAGCTCGTCTACTCAGGAATACGTTTAAAAACACTCGGTAAAATACTTGAAAAAAATCAGGAAAAATAATACAACACATATAAAACCGTCAGCATCTATAAAGTTAAAATCGCGCGCATTGTTTCATGATATGGACCGATAATCTGGCGCGTTGCATTTAAAACTAAAACATTCAATTATACAGCTTTTCTGTACATCCTTTTTACACATTTAGATTAAGGCTAGTTATACAAGTCAGACACACAATGATTAAAGGATTCGCGCTGCAAACTTGCCGGGCTTGGACGTTTTTGAACGGCGTTTATAATGTAAACGTAAGAGCCACCGTGGTAACTCGATTCTGGCCCAACGCATCTTTAGAATATCAAGTCTAGTCACCGATTGTTCCGCATTAACGCATTTTGGCGTTAAGTAACCAAAGGAATGTGGTTATTAAGTCACTTAGTAATGGATAAATCTTGTTTTGCAATTCCCCTTTAAACAATCAGTTACGACTCGAATCCGAGCACTCTTCTGCTTAATTATATTACACACACACGCACGCACACATACACATTATCTTTCTGGCGCAACACAATTGATATTCACGAAAGTTAACTCCGTATTCTCTTGACATTTTATTTACATTTGATTTCATAAATCAGATTTTCGCAAAATGTCATTACCTCGTCAACTATTTATAAGGCATTACCTATTAACTATGATTTGCCTGTTAGTGAATTACACATAAAAAAGCATTGTCAAATGAAAAGATAAAAATTAGACATTCGTTACTCGAGAGGTCAATTATGAACAAATTAAAATTTTAATTTCAATAAGATTACTTTATATTATGATTATTACTTTAAATTTTTATGATATTTTGGTTTGAAAACGAAATATAAAAATTATTTTCTTTCTTTACAACATTTTCTATATGACAATGCATTTTTCTATATGCAAAAAAGTTGAAATGTTACAGAATTTGTATATTATAATGTAATATAAAATGATCACCGGAATTTTTTTTGAATCAGAAAATAGTATTATATATATATTTTTTATAATATACAGTTAAAAAAATTGTTATAATACAAAAAGTAAAAATCACAGTTAGAGAAAACTAGTGTCCTTTATTTGAGAATTAAAAAATAGGTCTTATTATTTTATGTTATATTTTTTTCATTTAATAAAGCATAAGGTTTGTTTTATTATATACATTTTGTATAAAATGTCAACAACATTTTAGTTATTTTAGAAAAATTAAATTTAGTATTAAGCATGAAATAATCTTTCAGTTTAATATTTATATTTATGACAGAAAATACCCCGTAAATATAATAAAAAATATATTTATGAATTAAATTAAATATTTTTAAAGTATAATAAAATAAATTATCACAGAAAATACACATATTTTTTATTTAATTAATTAGCTCTTTGTTTTAATTCTTTGAGTTGTCCCTTAATCGTTAGAAAGCATCTGAAAAATATTATAAATTAAATTTGTCGTTTTATTACGAATATTCTGTAACATTTATAAATTTCATATTTCCATTCCATTTTCAATGAATAATTTAATTAATCAAACACACTAACGCCATTGACAATATGACGATCACTAGCAATAACTATGAGATCTTAATAAATAAGTCTCAAAAATCTCTAAGTTTACTTTCTTTGAGCATGTAAGGAATATTACAGTCGAGGAATGTGCATCTTACGTATTTCCTATGCACAAGGACTATGACGGATTATCAGCACTTTATCGCCACTCTTGTAATCGACTAGATTAATTAAACAAGGAGAAACTTATCTCTTTTTAAATTGATCGTTAACAATGGCTAAGTTCTGCATTATCGTCTACATCAATTTACGTTTTGTATTTTCATCTTCCAATTCTGACTCCTCACTTCGCCCATAAAACACTATGTCACAACTAAAGTAACTCAATATAAAAAGTTACCTAATTCCTTTTTGTTTTACGAATAACTCTTATTACATCTCTTATATGCTAATCATATTCAATGTACAACAAATTTGTCATGTTATGTTTCAATCGAGATTCGGCAGCATGGTAGGTTTCTCACCTCAATCATTACAATTAAAATATTTCTAAATATTATCAAAACACTGGAAAAATAATTAATTTATAATTAAATGAAATTACAGTTAATTCCTATAATTGTATTAGTTACCATTAATTACATAATTTTATTATAAAAATGAAAGTAAGTACGAAAATAAATTACAAAATAAAACTCTATGAATATTTTTCTCAATACAACGAAAAGTTACCAAACGTGACGTTGGTGTAAATAAATTTGTCTTCGATGATTTCTTAAATTGTAGATTTCTGATCGCATTTAATAACACCAGTTTCGTAGAAGAGATTAATTTTTAAAACACAATAGGCATTATCGATGTTTATAAAACTGTAAACTTTCGAAGCATATAGAAATCAAACTTAAGAACTTGCAAAAAACGTCTTTTTCCTCAAAACGAGCGTTTCGTCTAAACGTTAAATTATCGGTGCGTTAAATTATACAAACGCTACTTTATCCAAAATTTATCATATCTGCTTTGATTATAGTCAAAAACATAATGCATACAGATGAGTATTTAAACAAGATGTTTGTCTTGTTATAAATTAACTTCATCATTAAACCAAAATGGATAAAATGACATTTTGTTAATTTGACGTACTGATAAATTAACGTTTAGATGATAGTTTCATTTTGATGAAAAAGACGTGGCAAGTTCTAATGTTAGATAAAGAATGTCTCACGTGTTATAAATATTGGATAAATTACAAGTTAGATAAAATGATTTTCTTCTATAATGCAAGTCTGGATAAAATGAATTTTGGATAAATTGAAAGTTAGATAAAATGATATTCTGCTATAATGCATGTCTGGATAAAACGAATTTTGGATATATTCAGAGCACCTACCCGAGACTACGCCAGTCGATGACCACCCAGGTGGTTAGTATTACCAAGAGGTCAACCTGTATTTTTTCGTTTATTTGGTGGTAGGGCGGATAAAACGACCTAGCAATTATAATCTAGGATAACTACTGACCGGCCTGGTCCCGAGTGGCATGTATCGTGTTACAAACTGTAAATACCAAACAAGACCTTATCGACAGTGTAATCTGTTGAGTATTGTCGACACAAAGTATTCCTTTAAATGTCTGATAATTTTTATTGACTATTTCTCCTGCTTCCATCTTTTTTGTCTCACGCTAGCTTTTTTTATAGTGGCCCTTTTATTTTAATCACAACTTTCAAATCATCAACGAGTATCACAATTTACACTTCTTTTTCCCAAATAGTTACTGTATAGAAATTTTCTCGGCTTTTACCATTTGTAAGTGTACGAGATACAAACAGAATTTGTTGCATCCTTTCTTTAAAATAAAGATTTCACCGGCGCATTGTTCGCAAAAGTTAAGAACAACCTTTATAAGGAAAGTAGCGCTGAATTGTCTTGTAACTAAGAAGGCATCAAATACCTCGTGTTTTGCGGTAAAATTTCACTCATATTAACAGCTTGCTGCTGCAGCATCAAGCTATCTTTCATAGCCTGCTCTTTAAAAGCCGAGAATGTTTGAATGAAGGAACTGTCCTTTTGCCAGTTGTGTAATTGCTGCATTATCGAGGAATCCTGTTTCATAAAATTTCCATCCTTCAAAACGAAGCTCATATCTTGTTTCGGTAGACTCAAGTTGTCGGTGAATTTATCCAAGGACTCCTTATTATCGATTAGAATAACATCTTTTCGGCTCTTATTTCGCTTTATACCCAAATGAGTTTGAGTGTGCTTATTCAAATGGTCCTTCCGCGAGAATGCCTTTTGACATACACTGCAACTAAAATTCTTGTCACCGGAATGGATTACATAGTGCCTGGTTAGATGTTCATTGCGTTTGAACGCTTTTTGACAAACGGGACATTTGAAAGGTCGCTCGTCGGAATGACCTCGCATATGCTGATCAAGGTGCTCCTTTCGTTTTAGCATCGCTCCACATTCTTTACATTGATACTTTCGTTCCTGAAATAAATTAATGTCAACATTTAGTAATTTTTTTAACATTTTGCAAATTAATCTTGGAAAAATGTATACAATTTTAAAAATCTAACATAACTTGGAAGATATCAAAATTATTTAATAAAAGTACAAGTATAATTTTGTAAAATCAAGAACTAATAATAATAATAATAATAATAATAATTTATTTCATTTATACATTATTAATATAAATGAGTTTTTAAAATTCTTAAAATAGAACAATAATGTCTGTAGAGTTTTTAAAATTCTTAAAATAGAACAAAAGCTTCCGATATTAATTAAATGGAGAAACAATTAAAAAGACATTTAGGAATGAAAGATAGAAATCTGCATAATTAAAATAAATAATAAATTAAAATTAGGTAATTATTTCAATTAATTAGAAACTTTTTGGTCATTTTTAAATTAATTGAGAAATTTTTACACATTTTCCTATACCCTGATTGACTGATAAATGAAAATGTATATAAGATAGCAGTAAAAACTGTTTGAAAGAGAAAATATTAGAAAGGATAATATAACAGAAGTTATTAGTATTTTACTGTTTTCTAATAAAGTTCAATTGTTTTCTAATTATTATGTATACTTTTTCTGTCAATATAGTAAAAGTATTTCATGTAGAACCACGTTTTCACTCAATAAAAATGTAATTTTATTATATTTTTCTTTTTTTATTTTCATTTCCATTCATGCAATTTTCAACTTATTAAACATTCAAATAAAGGATTTACATTTATTTACTTTCCTGTTGAATTTATCAAGAAAACTGATTTAAAAGATAAGAAAGTATTGCACATTAAAACACTACAACTTATCATTTATTATATTATTATACTACACTTTGATTTGATTTCATTCAATTTTTTACCTAATCATTTAAATAATTTGATTTCTCAAATAATTTTTTATTTAAATTTTATTTGATCATTCAATTAATTTACCTGAATATGGCCTTGAATATGTTGCTCGATTTCTGATTTCTCAGTGAATGCAAGATTGCATTCAGGGCAACAGTAAAGTGTCGAACCATCAAAAGCAAGAGTGATTTTAATTTCTCCAGTTTTTGCTCGAAATTTCATTTTCTTTTCAGGCTTTGGTGATTCCGTTTGAATTTGTGGTTCTATTTTTGGAACGGATGATAATGTACTATTTTCCTCTTCAGGAGCTTGTTCCATATGTACATTTAAATCACTTGGGTTTATAGTTAACATCATGTGATCAGTATTCATGAAATGATTACCATTGTGTAAATTAGAATTCCTGAAAACAGGCACACTAGGAATGTTCAGAATACTATTTTGAACTTGTTCTACTTTAGACTCCTCTTCTTTTTCTTTTTTCACTTGATCAGTTTGCAGTTTTATTAACTGTTGCAAAGTTAACGGCAGAGTGGTAGCTTGTAACTTTTGTAAATATTCAGCCATCGTAGCATTTTGTAATTGAACTTGTTGAGATTCCACCTGAAGCAATTAAATTTAATATAATTACCACTCTTGTTTATTACTTATTCTCGTTTTTACTCTAGTGTTTTTTCCTTAAAGTGGAATAAAAGTAATGCGAGATACGAATATAATTATAATAATATAAAACAGTTTTTAACTAAGATTTAAGAGCAAAAAAGTTATATTTCTTAATAATCAAATGTTTGTAAACATATTTTTTTTTTTCTCCTATCAATTGTATTAAGCATTTAGAAACTATTTATACCTCATGTTTATCGCAATAATTTATTATATTCTAATAAAACGTTTCATTTAAAACCAATTAACAAAATAAAATATTTATTTTTATGTCATTATTGTTACTGAATTATAAAATTTACTTATATAATAAAATCCTCGTAAGAAAACAAGCTTTGTTTATATTTTCTATACAAATATGTGTACATTTTAATCATCAAAATTTGCAATTATTAATTGTACTCCACATTGTGTACAAATTCAAGAAAAAAAATATATTTATGAATTAAATTTCTTACAATTTCATTTAAAAATATATTTACATTTGATAGATGTTTACAACATTGAAACAAAATCCATTCAATCTATATAGGGAGAGAGAAAAGGTTTTTCTATTTTTTTGAATTCATTTTTCTCCGTGTAAGAAAATATAAAAGTGAAACCTACATTAGTGGTAGAAGAAGTTGCAGAACTGGTCGCCGGTTCCACCTGAGTCTTGGGTGGTTCGGTGTCCTGTTTTAAAACAGAGGCGTCAATTTGCGATGGCACAACAACATTTGGAATGATTCTAACGGGTAAAGTGTTAGGCTGGACACTTAATATGGCAGTTGAGTTATTTTGGCTGTAATTCGGAATGTTAATTGCCTGAAGTCCCTGCTTTTCACAAAGTTGCATCAATGTGTTTGCATCGGGCCAGGTAAGTATTGTACTAGGATATTTAGTGGGTGAATTTAACTAAAATCGAAATAAATTACATAAGAATAAAATTTCCAAACATTATTAAACTATTATAACCTCATTAATCAATATTTCCAACAAACTCTAACAACAATGTATCATAAACAAAAATTGCAAAAACCTACAACTGCAATTTAATAAAATTTCAATTTAAAGTTTAAAGATGAATTACGTTTATTGATCGCGAGTTATTAGAAACATGAAATCAAATTACTGATACATTGTTGAACAATCTATCGAAGAAATATATAACAAAGCATTAAATTGGCCAAGTTAATTAAATATGAACGCTACAAAATATATTGATCAAACACCGAACTGATGATTTATTTTACATTAGAAATAAGTGTTAGAAGAGATATGTTAGATATTTAATTTTAAATTGAAATGAATGAAAGAAAGCTGGAAAGTATTGACCTACCAATAATTGCTTAGTTTGCGTGGATGCGGTCGCGGTCGTGTAAATAGCACTTTGCGACTGGATGCTCTGGCTTGACGTGAATCGCAAATTTGAAATTTGACTCGCGCGGGACGTGATTTCGGAGAATTGCGGCAGTGATACCTGCACGTTATTTTCCTGCGAGAAATTCATTTTCTCACACAAAACCTGAAAAGCCCCGTCGTCGCTTGCCCGATAACAGTGATCGGGCCTAACCTCAAAATTATCGCGAGTTCCGCGCGCGAGCTTCTCGTTATTTCAGATCACAGTCACTTTTTCACTCACGAATTCCGCGCTTTCGCGTGTCATGTCTCACGGGCGTTTTGACGTTCGGCGCACTTTTAGCAAATCTCTCGCGGGATCAAATTAAATTAATCAAAGTTCAACGGAGAGCATCCCAACGAACGCCAATACGCCGCGTTGACTCGAGCGTCATTCCAATATGGCGAAAAACATAAATAAAGATGGACAACATCGTGGAGTTCAAAACCGCGATTTGACAAACGCCGTGCGGGACTGATTAAAATTACGGATAAATAGTTTATTTATATGTACTTTATGAAGCAAATGATATGTAGCGGATTATTGAACATTTGACAAAGAAAATAATGATAAATCGGTATGTGAAGAGAATGATGAAGTAATTGGTAATGGTTGTTTGACATTTCGTATGACTCAATCCATTATTTGCTCATGTCATATTGACATGAATTTTTTAGTAAGTTTTTCGCATTTTATTAGTGGGCTCATAAAATCGATGACGTTACTTTAGGTGACAAAATTTCACTCGGTAAGAAACTTTCGTCATTATGTAAAAAGTTCGTGAAATGGATTATTTAAAGTAAATTATAGGGTTTTACGGGTTTAAGGGTAAGGTTATCTTAATGAAGGGTATTTGAGTTTCGTTAATTCGATAATTGTCAAGGTGACAATTCGGCTTAGTTGATTTCATTCAGAAAAACTTATAATATTTCAATATTTAAATTATTTATGTATGTAATAAATAATTACATCGTGTTATTATGGTAAAACAATATTGAGAGGAAATGAAATTTTTTATAATTTGTAAAGAAAATGTATAATAAAATTATTCAGTTATTAATTATCTTTATGCTATCTTTTAATTTAAAAAAAAAATTTGAAATTAAACATGATTGAAACCTGATTAAGATTGCAGTTTATAATTTTACACTAAATCTATACACTTCTATATATTAAAATAATACCAATATGACAGTTTTATATTCATTATTGCAAATAATTAATTTTAAATCTATTATAAAGATAGATTATTTTTTGAGAATTAATCTCAGAAAAGCAAATTCCTTCTATTATCAGAAATGATGAAAATTCAAATTATATTATGCTTAAAAGTTGCATTTAGTTATTAATAGCAAGAAATAATTTGAACAAATTTTAATTGTTTGAAATACGATGATTCACATTTTGATATATGTTTTGAAATATGTGATAAATGTCTTTGAAATCAAGAACAAGGTTAGCATTAAAAAATATTTCTAAATTTGGAATATTTTTGCCATGAACTTGGTTTGTTTAGAAAACCATAATAAATGAAAAATCTTGTTTATAATAAATATATTGTACATAATAAAAGCATAAAAATTGTCATAGCTTTAAAAAGTTGTGAGGTTTATTATTATAATTGAGTTACAATACCATGGTATGTTTAAAAATATACATTTAACCTCATAAATTCATTCAATTTTTGCGCATTTTATCAACATAATTTTGTTTTTGATTCTAAAAGGCTCGATATATGATCAATTAGCAGCATTATGTAAATAAGTCGAGCAAAAAATAAATCTAATTGACGTGAAATGGCAAAACACATAACCCGTTTTTACCAATGGAAAATAAAAATAAAAAAGAATATTTTCTTTTATAGGGCTATGTGCAATATGAAAAAGCCTCGTTTAATTTCAAACAAACGAGGTACCTGGATTCCACGCAATGATTCCAGCGGAGTCAAAGGAACCCTTTATCCTGACTACATTATACAGACTCCTAAACATCAGGCTGCTCCAAACCTGACCATCAATGGAAAACTACTGTTGACATCAAAGAAGAATTCAGAACCTCTCATAATCAGGAAACCAATAAAAGAATGCTATTGCTATCCAGAACTTCGCAAAGTGCAAAACAAATCAAGGAGAATGCAACACGAACCAACCTTCCCTTGCAATCACTGCAAAAGTCATAACGACCTTCAAAGCACAATAATAACCGAAGAAATTACACCAAGAGATAATCTTACATCTCTGCCTATGAGTCGCGAAACGTTGAGAAAAGTCCAAAGTATTATTTACTCTCCGAGATCCAGATTTCTCCGTGATAAATTGATCCAAGCCAAACCCATTATTAATCAATATGAAGCGGACAGTACTTCGCTTGACTCTGAACTAATTGCAAAAACTTCATTGACAAAATCTAAATTAAACAGAGGCAGTACGACAAGCATTTCAAAGTTAACAAATCAATGCTCCAGAATTAATATCAAATCTCCAAGATCTAGACGTGTCAGTCCAAAGAGTGCCAGTCACGTCTCTTATAAACCACAGTACTCCAAAGCTTGTGAATGCTCTAGATCCGTAACGTCCAAGCATGACAATACGCAAACAGCAATTAATCAAATGTCTAGTAAACATTCGATAAGAAGAAAAACAGTGCCTTCGAAAAAAATTAGCAACGCTGCTTGTTCTTTTTGCAGGAAATTCACTTGCTTTGGGAAATGCCATTTAAAGTACCCCAAACTCATAACGCCTAGAAAAATTAACTCTCCAAAAATCAATATTAAATGTAAAGATTGTTACCTAGACGATAAGGATGACAATGATATACAAGACTTGTATACATTCCGCAGTAAAAATTATTTTGAAACGCATGGTTCGAAACACTCATTTAGTTCATCGGAATCTGGAAGTTTGGAGCATTACATATTGAACGAAAGGCTATTCCCACAACCGGTAGGGAAGGTGCATGTGAACGATATCGTAGTGACAATGCCTCCTTGCGTTACCAAACAGAGGAAACTGATACATTATTTCCCAAGATACGTCGTCAGCCAAGACAGGCTGAAGAATTTCAAAGGCAATTCAAGAAAGTGTCACAGTTGTCCTCTAACCGGTCACGCCATTGACATTGGTGTACATAAAGAGAAATATTTACCTAACAGTTTGGCACTTCGATATCAAAAGAAGATATATTAATAGGGGGTGCGGGGGAATCAATATGTTATTAAATTTAAGCATGCAAGGTTGGTGGGCTCTTGTAATCAAAAAAATGCGATTCACCAAAGTGAAAACAGATTTTACTCACCTTAAAAATAAAATGTATTGGTAGTCCTGCGGGCTACCAACATATTTCATTTTCACGGTGATTGAAATATCGTACTCAACTCGAACAAAAGTGGTTTCAGGTTGGTAACTCTTCGTCTTTGGCTTGAATTACCAACTTAAAACCACTTTTTTCGAATTGAGTAATAGACTATAACACAGAAGCATACTATTAATACGTTCCGTTATTTTCCTGGCGATTTTTCTAACGAAGTGACGGAACGTAATTTACACGTATATATTTTTTTTCTTTGCCGCGCCGAGTACACAGCGCACAGACCTCTCGGTAACTTTTCCTTTTGATTAAAGGCTGATGGCCATGGCATTGTAATACTTTAAAGTGGGTTAATGGTTTAAGTTCGTATGAAAGGCAATGTCAACGACTTTGGCCGCGCGGTTCATTCGGTGTTTACGAGTAAGACTCGAATTACCTTCTGCGGTGTTCGTAATCAAAATTAATAATCGTATTTAGGTGTATTTGCATACATATTGCTCCGTCGACGTGGCGCGCTCGTTTCTAACGACTCGCACTTTTCGCAACTGCACAATGTTTATGTTGGTTGCTCCATTATTGTTATTTCTTTATCCCGTCCTTCACTTTTACCTTTGCGATTAGTTGCATGAATCTTTCATAAGGTAGTCAGAGTGAGAAAAAGCAACTTTTTCGATGCCGTTTTCCTCGGCGCACGTGCGCAGTTCCGAAAAATGCCTGGCTTTTTGTCCGCTATTTTGCGTCAGCCTTTCCTCGATGAGCTTTTTTTGCTCACTGATTCACCATCCATTAACTTTTGGACTTCTATTATCTATTGTGTCCAAATTATTGATGATGCACCATTTACTAGTTTCCCTGGTGTTAATCTCTTGGTCGCATAAGCAAATGAATTAATCGTTTCTGACAGTCATTGTTTCTAGTGGCAAGAAGTAATCGTCACTGATAAACGAATGAAATAGAAATGGTTTAAAAAGCAATTTATTGTAATGCAACGTAACGTAGGTCAGTTTGCATTCAAATAAACATAAGAATCAACATCTTAAGATTACCTAGTCATTTGTTCTATTTGCATAATATATGCACTTTATTATTAATAAATCTTTATTGCTTACACTTGATCTTCATTTGGAAGACATAAAAGCTGAATGCACTTAGTAAATTATTGATTATACATTAAGTTTCTCACGGAACAACAAGTTAACTTGGGTACACAAATTACCGCTTTCAAGCCATGTTACTAGTTAAATGTACAAATTTCATTTGTTGTTTTATTATCAGAATTGGGAATAAGTGCATTATACCTGGTTAATGTCTCTAATTGAAGTCAAATTGCAACTTTTAATTAAATGCTCTAATTAGATAAACAAAAGGTTAATAAACCAGTAAGAAGTTGCTTTCTTGTAATTAACAAAGTACGAACAATAAATTTCAAATAATAATATTTGTAGTAAAAAAATTATTTTACATGTACAATAGCAATTTACATTAACATGTATTTAAAATTAAAATTAAGTTATTAAAGTCAAAGATGTTTTAAATTTGACTTTACTTTGTTTTTTGTTATACATTATGTAACAGTGAAACATTAATTTTTTTGATTAAATTTCAAGTTTGATTATTTTTTTAAACGATTATTGATTCTTCGAATAAGAATTGACCATAATTTTACGATAAATATATGTCAACGATCGTGATCAATTGGGAACTAAAGTTCAGTCTTGGATTTTTCAGTTTTCTTTTTCAAAATTAGGAATAATTACAGAGGACAAAAGAACACAGGCGACACTTAGTTGCAATGAAATCTTAGCGTATCAGAAACCACACGAGGAAAAATAATACTACTAAACCAATAAAATTCCATCATAAAAAAAAAAACAAAAAAATGATTCTATGTTGTTTTGAATTTTATCTATTCAGCAGTGAAACATGTTTGGGTTGATGGTATTTTTCCTCTGTGCAGAAGTAAAATAATTCTAGATGCAACGTTTCAAATTGTTAATTAATGTTAATTTTATGTCATTGCAAAGTGGAGGAATATAAGAACTATAATATATAACATAATACAAGGCATTTAAAGTCGTAATTGGGATAATTAACAATATGCAATTTCGAACATGTATTTAAGTTTGTCTCACGAGAAATAATACTAATACAACCAATTAAATGTTGTTACCGAAAATTCGTTGTAGATGTATAGCTTTCGATGTTAGTATTTTTTATTATATTTTAAATAATCAATGAATGTCGGTTTATTTTTGACAACGGCCAATAACACTTTGCAATGACCCTTCTCCGAAAGACCAATTTCAATTTTATGATAGGTTTTGACAACAGTCGCTAACAATTGTGATGACATTTCGTTCGCGCATAATTAATGTTTTTTTTTCTCAACTTCTTCGAATCATTTTGATAGCTAAAAAAGGTGCATGCATAATAGTTTAAGAGGCTGATACACTAATCAATTATTAATTGTTTTTCCCTTGTGTTAAATGTTTATGTTTAATTGTTTATAGTAAACTTTTATTGGCATATAAAAAATGCTCGAGATTTCTTTGGACGTATAATAAAGTGTACAAATCAGAAATGCTGATTGCCTCATTATTCATTATATCAAAAGTTCAGTATGCTTGTTATCAGTTTTATAGGATTTTTTAATACATATACATATATTTTGTGAACTTTGACAGGATGTATTATTTACAGTTAGGTTGATGTTATTCATATTAGGATTTTATGTTGCAATTAATTGTATGAAAAAAAAAAAACCTTAAATGGCATATTAACGTTGCTTTATTTAAAAATTACTTTCTATATTTGGTTTTGTTTGATTAATTTTAAATACTACTGTTAAGTATAGACCGTTCCTTTATGTGGAAATATTTTTTTTATTACGCATAGTTAAAAAGAAGCCAGACTTAATAAATTAAAATTAAGAGTACATGAGACTATAAAAAAAGGACGATAATTTATAAAAAAGTGTCTATCCATCGGATCCAAATAGAATTTATTTATAATATATAAAGGAGGTTGAATGTAGAGAAGCAATTTAAAATAAAAAAAAAATATATATATAATGCAACGAAAATTCATTCATTTCTGACTTCGTTTACACGGTTGCGTTGCAAAATAACTGCAAAAATTGTATTTTACGTTTATAAAGTTAAGGTTGCGCAATAATTTGTCGTCGGAATTTAAATTAGCGTTTCATTTTTAATTTATATTTATAATGTAATGATTCAAATTTATCGTCGGTACAGAGTATATCCATTACCGAAGTATAATATTTGCGATAAATGGTTGATCAAAGTATGCACTCCAGTGTTGAGGCTTTCAAAATTTTACAAACAGAACTTTATGAATAATCAATTAATTATATAGTAAATAATGTTTAATTCTTGACGTTAAAATTGCAATGAGCAGTTTTAAACAGTATTTAATATTACCACAGCAATAATGTGAAATACATTTTTGTTCGTTTCGCGTTTCAAAGGAAATGTCGAAGGATCATTAAGACTTGTTGAAAACGTTAATCGTAAATTAAAATATTTTGCTTCTTATTTGTAACATTGATTTGATGCAAAAAAATTGGAAAGAAAATATAAAACTTTTTTTTACTAAGCTCTAAGTGCAATCATTGTGCTGTGATCATGATATTTTTCCGCAAAAAAAAAATATGTTAATGCTTCTGTGAATAAGCCTTTGATTGTTTCCGCGTGTGAATGCGAATCGTAAATTTATGCATAAAAGTTTTAAATAAATATTGATATTTCCGGATGAGACGTTAATTTGTAGCATCGTTTAAAATGATTTTAATAGGTTTTAATAGGTAGCGTGGAAATAAAACTGACAAAAAAATTTGATTGCAATCTATTAAAGCACTAAATTAATTCACTGTACACTTGACATATATGTTTGCCATGTCTTATTAATAAAATTATGCAGACGTAAAATGTTATTTCAATAGTATTTTCCATTTTGATTCTTACAATTACAAGATAAAAACAGAAAATTGAAAAAAATGGACAATTAATTCAGGTAAAATTGAATTGCCATTTGTTATGGTAAATCATTCAAACTACTTTGAAATGCAATGAAATATTTTAATTTATAAAAGAGACTACTCTCAATTTTTATTTTTTAAGACAAAACATGACTAATGATTGATGATAAAATGATTGTCAATGAATAAGCATAAAGTTAAGACATATGTACTAAATAAAACAGTGTTTTAGTTGAATCAATTTAGCAAAATGGTGGTAGATCAGTATCAAAATTTAAAATAAATATGAATTTTGTTGAATTGTAAAAAAAAAAAAAAAAATATCGTTGATTAATTTCTGCTTTAATGTTTTTCGTATATAAAATGACGCGAAGGAAATCATTATATTGTTTAAATATGAAAATTTTGCAAAACATATTTTATTTCTTGCAATGTTATTTTGTTTCATTAACTTATATATGTATTATTATTTAAATATTATGCACCGGTTTTTTTAATGCAATACAGAACTTATTTTATGATAGTGTTAAATTTTTTGGTGATAAAAATATTAGGATTTCGACATTAATTATAACTTTAACGCCATAAATAGTTCTTCTTAATAAAGTGCAGGCGGAGTTTGAAAAAAGCAATTGAGATTTAATAAATTTACGTTGTTGCAACGTCATAATTACCGTGGGAATACCATAACGCAATATTATTACTAAATTTTAATGCAAGTTAAGCATTCACTTATGAAACACTCATACAAAATATTCAACAATTAAAAAAAAAGAAATACTAATCATTTTACGGAAGAACATTTCCGTATTTTCTTTTAAGTGAGAAATAACCACTCGACATAACATATTTTATAGTCTAATGAATTTAAACATCATTAGTATATATAAGTTTACAAAATTTAAAGTATTTATTGTTATAAATAAAGTTGTCTGACAAAATAAATTTGTTTACAAATCTCACACCATCCCCAATAGAAAATAGAGAATATTCCAAAATATTTCAATAATATTTATCAATAATTTTGCCACGTCCAACTCCAGAAATATTTGTACTATATTTCTGGAATATTAAGAAATATTAATCTCCCAATTGTGCACTTGAAATATTTATGTAGTAGAATATTACTTTGGTATATTCAAAATATATTTAAATTGTACCAAGAATATTCTTGCCTATCCGGTATTAAATACCTAAGATTCAAGAAAATATAGCTTTTTTGTCTATATAATTATTTTCTATAACACTCATCTCATTTTACAATTGTTTAAATATATAAAAAAAAAAAAAATAAACGCGTCCCATTAGTGGTGTCGGTGCTGACTGTTTATAAGGATATGCAACATAACACTATGAAGCATAAGCAAGTATATATTATCTCCCTGTAACTTGTTTTGAAATCCTTAGGCCTGGATCATCATAAAAGCCAACATTGATAAATTTTAATCTGCTTTCTAGTTTGCAATTTACATATTTATGGAAACACAATTGCCCAGATAAAACAATCAAAGAAAACGTCAAAAAATCATGTCAATTAAATTCCATCTTGCACTATTACTTTATAATATAATTTAAATATATTAACATTTTAATGGAAAAAGTTTGTTTGTTAATACACAAACTGATGATTTGGTTTGTTGTTGTAATATTACTTGAATAAATAATTGAAATGCAGGGGTGGGGAGGTGCGTTTAAATAGAGTGAATGATTGACCGTGTGTTTCAGTCCACCTTCTGCAATCTTTAGTCACTTCCAATACTTTTTCGCGAAACCATCATCAGCTTTTGACCAATGATCAACTGTTTGTGAGTGTCGGGAACAGAAGCAATTTTTGCGATGAAGACGGTGGCGAGATTAATTTCTCTAGTGGCTATCACATCGGTGGTAGCCTCAGATCTACGTGAGTGTCAAGTACAACTTTTGTCCACTTTTTTCCCCACCTTTCCATTAACTTTGTTTTGTGTTAAAAGTGTACGTAATTTGAAATGAATTTAAATTAAAAAAAATACATTGAGATTTAAACTTGAAGAAGTTGAAAAAAATACTTTAACTTAAAATAATATTTAGATTTCGTTGTTAAACGTTTCTTTAGCTTTTCCTTTTATTTTATTTTTCCATGTTAAATAAAAGATCATTTTTAGCTTATGTATTTTTTTATGTGTGATTTGTTGGATGCCAACAAATATGTTGATTTGATGAAATGAATAAGTTAATTAAAGAAAGTATTTTTGTTAATTCCAATAAATCAAAGCGTTTTTCATTGAACAATACTTGGAACTTGAAGATCCTGTTATGCAAAGTGCTTTTTTTCAAAAAAGACACATGTAAAGTTCATTATGTTGGACATAGTAAAAATTTTTTGCAAAACATTTTTACATATAGATCTATAGAACTGTGAAAAGCGTGGAAAAATCTGCAAATTATCGTGAATACTTCCAGTCATTTTGAAGTGTTTCAAATGTAACAAGCTTGTAAAGATAATTCAAAGAGAATCTAAAAAAATTCATCAAATTATGAATCAGGTTAAAAGAATGAATCAGAAAAAGGAAACAACACTTCATCTTTCATAAAATTTATATACATGTTATGAGAAATTTATGCATTTTCAGAATGGCTTAAAAATTGACAAAATATTTATTAACATTTAGCAACGATTGTGCAAACATATCTCAAATGCTGTCGACAAACACCTAAAATATAATATGTAAACTGAATGACATAACGAGAACCCTGGAGAATTTTCCTGGTTCCTTTTAGAGTTTTCGAGAATACTTTTTTAACGTTTCTCATAACTTTGCGAATGTTCCGGAAATTGTCGGAATTTGTCATAAAATCATATTCGTTAGGGGAGACGCGAAGTTTCTATTTTGATCTTCTTTGCGATGACGGAAGAAAATTGACGCAGAAAATTCATTCCTTCCATTTATGATAATAAAAGAGAAAGTCAATTCCCCGATTAATTCTTAGTTTTACTTGTGCCCGACTTGTTTTAATCGTCCAGTTCAGTAACGCGATAGTTATGCAATTTAACGTACGTATGCATTAAACAATGAAATGTTTTTTTTGGCAGCTCAGGGTTTCAAAACTTGCCACAAGTTAGATCCACAGTTCTCCAGGTGCCTGGATGATGCCGTTACAAGTGCTATTGTTCAATTAGGATCTGGTAAGTATTTCATAATATCTTAAAGATTCTGATGCAAATATTTGTAAATGGGTTCGATCACAAAAATTGCAAGAATTCAAGTTCCTCAAATATGGAACTTTTTCCATTTTCATTTCAACAACAATTATCAATATATAAAAAAATTGTTTGTCATTCATATTTTGTATTTAAAAGAATTTAACTTGAAGCAAAAATATGTTTATCGAAAAAAATTCATTGATCATTAATATTATAATAAAAAGTTTCATCTGTTACTTGGGTAAAATATCGGACTAGCATTAAATCACAGGAAAGGACAATTTTTTGTAACCAAGTAGATGCAAAAACTTGATCTCCGATTGATGAAAAATGGCAATGCAGAGCAAAAGAAATAGTTCTTTAATATAATTAATAATTACGGGAAAGGATGTCAATGTTTGCATAAATTAAAAGCGATTAAAGGATTGTTTATAAATCGCGCGGACAGTTGTTTACAAGGAGCATGAAAAATGTTACTTTTTTCTTTCAAATAATCAATTAATTTACGCGATTACACTGAGAAAAATGAATGGCAATGATATTAACTATTGGCAATATTAACAGTTGCCCGCATTTTAGTTAAATTCACCTGCATTCTGGTCATCGCGAAAATTAACTAGATGACTTTTTCCTGAGTGTAACGTGACTTTTTCTCCGGTTAATGTGTCAATTATAGAATTAGTTTTTAGCAAGTAAACCGAATTACATTTAGAGCCCTAGTAACAATGAATACCCCAAGATATTCCAGAAATATTTTTCAAAATTATTCCTATGTCCAATACCAGAAATATACCAAATCTATGACTTAATAAGTTTCATAATTTTATAATGAACGTTTACGTTTAATTTGCGAGTAAACGGAGCAACGAGTGGTTTATCTGTCATTATTCAGCGAAGTTGCACCTGTCTATGGTGGCACCTATTAATTTGTTCTGGTATCGGGCAAGCAATTTCACCGACTTCGATGTGCCGTAATCAATGAAATGCATTTCCTCGAAAGAGAGTCACACGCGTGCGTTTCCACGTCTCTGCGTGCGTCTGAAAAATAATTGTAGACGTTCTCCTTGACTCGAGGAGAACGCCCTTTCGCTCTCGGTGACCAATAGAAATTAGAACTTTCAACATTTCTTTTGACAGTTTATTGACATCGCGTTTCATTATTTACTTCCAATAGCATTTTTCATTTATAATACAGAAAAATAGAAATAATTAAATAAATAACGACGAATAATTGTGAATAATAATAATAATAATAATAATAATAGAAACTAAATTTTGTTCAAAATATAACGTCATATAAAATAATTAATTAATTAGTTATAAAATGTAAAGTATTTGCAAGCTTAATGCTTTGAAAAGACGAGTTTCTTTTTATAACATTGGGATGTTTTTCATTTTCAGGTTACTCCATTATTTCAAAGTCACCGTGATTATATTATTTCATTTATTAATAACATTTTTCTGTATTTTCCTAAAGTTCTCCCCTTTAAAACAAAATCATGTAACAAAAATAGTATTAAAAAATAATATTTATGAGAAAATTTAATTTACAAACAAGCAACTTGAGCTTTGAATTAAATTAAGTTGTAATAGGAACATTTATCAACAAATTTATAAGGTTCTTTAAACTTATTAAAATAATTTTTATATTAAGATTTAATAGGACTGAAAAATGAAACGCTTTCAAAACACGAAATATGAAAAAAGATTGTTTTTGTTTTGTATTTACATCCATTCTTATGCCCTTTGGATGTAAATAGACAATGTTAATGTTTTTGTTGTGTTAATTTGACCTTCCAAATGTTTACAAACATTAGTTTTGTATATAGACAATATTAAAAACGTTTCATTTTTCAGTTCCATTATTATTTAACCGTAATAATCACTTTATGTTTAAGAGAAAAAAATTGTGAATTGAATACTGTAAAAAGAACAAATTTCACATTTTCTTTTGAAATTAGGAGGAATAAGACGAAGCTAAATTTTTTCACAATTTAAATAAATCAATATCTGTTAAAAGACATTCCCAATTTTCAAGTAATCTTCTGATTATTCGAGTCCGAGATTAATCTTGTGAGAATTTTTGTGACATATTTTCTTTGTATGTTATTCATAATATCATTTAAAACTGATGCCCTAAACTAACGGCTTTAAACTCTTGATTTTGAATCAGTTTCTTATTACAGGTCTTCGTAGCATGAAAATTGTACCTATAGAGCCCTTGGCTGTGGATAGCGTTTCTATTGGCGCAACTCAAGGAGCTGTTACTTTGAAGCAAGAATACAGAAATATTAAACTTCATGGATTGACAAAAGGATTGAAAATATCCAATTATAGGTAAGCTTTCATTATTTCATAAATACAATGCTTTCCATTTCAGTCATAAGAATAATTAAAAATAAATCAAATGTAAATAAAATATGTAAAACATTACTACAAAAAGAAAAGTACTACTTCTCCAAACATCACCTGGGTCGAAAAGTAGTATATAAGAAAAGTAGTTATAAGAAATTCATTATTTTTACAGAATCGACTGGGATACAATGACTTTATACTCTGATGCATACAACCCTCAAGTTGATTTTGTAGCAAATTATAAACTACACGGGAAAGTTTTATTGTTGCCAATTACAGGAAATGGAAAGTCTAATATTACTATGAGTAAGTATTTTAATACAAAAATTTAGAAATATTTAATTTATACTTTTACGTTTATATTACATTTCATTTATACTAAGAAGTATATTATTATAAAAAGAAAATGAAAAAAAATAGCTTGAAATAATAGTATATTACTCTTTTAAGTTGGTAACCCAAGCCAAAGGAGAAGAGTTACCAACCTGAAAGACCTTTTTTTTCGTCGAATGCGATATTTTACTCACCGTGAAAATGAAATATGTTGGTAGCCCTGCGGGCTACCAATACATCATATTTTTAAGGTGAATAAAATACAATTAGAATATAACTTGTACCTTTGAAGAAACCAAATAATAATTAAATAAAATGTTTTCATTTCAGTTGATTTGAAAAGCAATAATGCAATTTACTGTGAGAAATATGAAAGGGGTGGAGAAACTTATTTAAGACCAAAAAAATATGAAATTAAATTCAATCCGGGAAGAGTTGTAATGAGGTTTGATAATCTTTTTAATGGAGACACCGCCTTAGGTAACATTTTATACAATACTTAATTCACTTATTTCACACTCCATTATTGAAATTGAAATTATAATCATTAATCAAATCTTGAAATATATATATATTTATATGCTTATTCGATATTACAAGTCTTAAATCTAAACGTTGATTTTAATTACGTCTCCTTTTTATATCATTTGCAGGCGAACAAATGAACAAGTTCATCAACGAAAATTCAGACCTCTTGTTCAAAGAGCTTCAGGGACCATACGAAGAGAGCTTTGGATTAGTCTTCAGGCAATTAGCAGAAAATATCTTTACTCGCGTGCCACTCAAAAAACTATTCCCAGACTGATTTTTATAATCATTCAATGTTTGAAGTAACAATTCATTTTGCTTGTACAGATAGTTATTTTGACACAAACACCGAGAGGAATTGTATTATTAAAAATATAATTTTTTTTTATTGTAATTTCACTGATTAGAACAGTTCACAACTAAGTTACAATTGATTTTCGACATTTTCTTTTGTTAATAATGATACAATTCATTGCAAAACTTTTATGTAAACAATTAACAATTATTTGTTTAGTCATTAAGCTTTATTTATAAAATATTCAGAAAATATAAATCTACGTAAATGATTATAATTATAAATTGCATTTTTTATATCAGTTTTTTGTTTATATATATAAAACATATTCTCTTTGTAGAAGAATTTTAATAAGTTAGCGCAATACCTCTTTGTTTTTATTTTCTAGTACATATTTATTCATTTAATAGAAACTGTGCGTTTATCGAACTAATCAAAATAATTTGTTGTTAGATACAATTTATTCGACAAAAAAAATGTTAATTCTATTGAGAGAATTTGATACAATTTATATTACAATTGTATGACAAATGTACAGACATTTGATTATGCATAATTTCTAATTATATTTATACATTCATGTAATATTTGTAAAATAACACTATGTGCAATAGTCTGAAAATGAGTAAATTGTATAAAAACTAATTCTTATTTAATTTGTGAATTATTCCATTGTAAAATAGTTTCTTTTCAAACAAACATCATGTACTATACATGTATTTAATAATAATGATGAAAACTGTCAGGTGATAGAAAATAAAAATGTGTATTTTCATTTAAAATCACACATGGGATTTAAATTTTACTTAAAATTTCCGAATATAATGATTCTTTTCTTTCTTATTAATGTACTAACAATCCAAGCAACATTTCAACTATCTCCTAAGAATTATTATAATTATTTTAACATTTTTTTCAAATTGTTTCATAAGAATGTTCATAGTTTATTATAAGAACTTTCTGGGGTTCGAGTCATACTTATCATGTGTAAATTAAGTCATTTATTTTTCTGCATGCACAAGTGTGCATTCAATATTTCACCTTTTTCGCAAACAAATACATAAATCAAAAAGATAACTTGAGTAAAGTAATATGTTCTACAAGACTTAATTTGCTTATTGTTTTATCGATTTTCAAATAAATATCTGTTAGTGCATGTCATTGGATATACACAATTTATCATTAAAAAAAAAATACACAAGTCCTTTAAAAATTAAATATAATAACATAGAGGGCGCTTTACTAGAAGCGTTAACTATTAGATTATTAATCACATTTTTTCAATTCAGGAAATTAATAAAGATTGAAACAACTGAATGTTTGTTACTAATTTTAAGTGAATTTATTACATGCGTTTTCGCGATAACAAAAAAAAAAAACGCGTTCAATGAATTCGCTTAAAACTGACTTGAAAGTTTCAGTTTTGTAAATGAATTAGATTCTGTCGTGTCTAAAAAATGTGCCGAATCTTTTGTCAAACATTAAATCAATATTTTTATAATATTACTTACAAAAACACTAACTCCGTGGCAGCAGGCTTACTCCATCACTTTATAAGTAAAGTCACTTTGGCGCTGAACAGAAAGCGGTTGCGAACAACAATGGCGAAAGTTGGAACCAGGCTAGTCCCGCGGTAAATGTTCCCAGACGGTGTGCCTCAAAGGCCCCAAACGCCCTAAGTCGCAAGATCTAAAGGCGCGCTTCTATGTCTCAAGGCGGGTTTACCAATTCTTCGGGTAATCCCCTACAAATTTTACATGTGAAACAGAAGTTTTAACACGTTCTCAATCTTTTTACTGTGGTTCTGAAAGGTGCGTATTATACATACAAGTATTTTAATTAATAAACAATTATTAAATAGTTTTGAGTGTATTTTAATAGGTTCAGATTTATATATTTCATTCCTTTTGTGCTATTAATTTAATACTCATTTCCCAAATAATAACTTTATAATATTTAAATTTTGTGCGAAAGCCAAAGTTACATGATGTAGGTTAAGTTACTTGAAACGTGCACATATATTAAAACAATATTGTTTCAAGAATTTTAAAATTATATGGTATATTATGGTTTTCCTCATTTTATTAATATTATTATTTTGATGGACCCTGTCACTTATGTATATTTGTACATATCCATGAACAATCATGTAATATTAATTATGATTACTTTTACCTGAGCTGACTTTATTAAAAATATTGGCAATTAAATGTAGTATTATACTTAATTATGCAACTGAGATGTATACTATTAAAGAAAAGACAAAAAAAAATTCAAAGAAAATGGCTTGAAACTTAAATGAGCTTCTAAAATTCAAACAAGAAATTTCAGATTTTAATCTGATAACATTAAATTTAATATAAATATATAATAAGTTAAACTTTAAATTCAAAATAAATTTATACATTCTATTCTGATGACAATTTTCTGTAATTAAATATTTATATTGGTCAATGACAAATGTTATCCTTTGCTTATTTATTATGTCTTACACTGTTAAAAATGACAAAGAACATATAAGAACATATTAAAACATACACAAACAGACACTAAATGGATTGTGACATATAAGTTTGTTTACATTTTCCTGCATTATTAGGTTTTAATTTCTGTAACTTCATGTTTAATATATATTTATATGAATAATATTTTTCAGACTGCAAAAACCTGAAACATGGGTCGTGTAATTCGTGCACAACGTAAAGGTGCGGGATCAGTTTTCCGATCTCACACTAAAAAAAGGAAAGGAGCGGCCAAACTTCGCTCTCTTGATTTTGCTGAGAGACATGGCTTCATTAAAGGAGTCGTAAAGGTATAATAAACATTAATTTTAGTGAAAAAGAAAATCATTAATTTTAGTAACAATTGTTCTAAGAAAATTATTTTTCTTTGCTTAAAATACATTATTAATTATTTAATTAATTTATCAAGGGTGGCAGCAGCCACCTGACGAGCCAAGCCCAGTAAATGGGAAATTATTAAAAATTATTCAAATGCACATACGTATATTAAAACTTTTTAATCAATGTCATATTTCTAAAATATTCTATAAATTTTAATAATTTTCAATAAAAATTTGTGCATTTGAATAATTGTTAATAATTTCTCATTTACTGAGGTAATAATATTAGACTCGATTGGAAGTGTTTCTGCTATGATATGATTAATGAGATTAACTTTAAAGTTGGTAAATTTTACTAATATTATAAAATTATTAAAAACAGGATATTATTCATGACCCTGGCAGAGGTGCTCCATTGGCCGTTGTGCACTTCAGGGACCCTTACAAGTTCAAAACACGCAAAGAACTTTTCATTGCACCAGAAGGCATGTATACAGGCCAATCTGTATATTGCGGAAAAAAAGGTATTATTATATTTTATGATTGTACAAATATTACATCTAAATTTCTAATGTGAAACAATGTAAATTTTTATAATGATATCAACATAATACCACCTGAAACAGATCCACTAATATAAATATATGTTAACAGCTAATCTGCAAATTGGCAATGTAATGCCAATTAATGCCATGCCTGAAGGCACAATTGTGTGCAATTTAGAAGAGAAGACTGGTGATAGAGGCCGGCTTGCAAGAGCATCTGGTAATTACGCAACCATTATTGCTCACAATCCGGATTCGAAAAAAACCCGGGTTAAACTTCCATCTGGTGCAAAAAAGGTTATTCCCTCAAACAACAGAGCCATGGTTGGTGTTGTGGCTGGAGGTGGTCGTATTGACAAACCCATTTTGAAAGCTGGTCGGGCATATCACAAATATAAGGCCAAGAGGAACTGCTGGCCTAAGGTAAGGATAACATTTACCATTTTCAATGGATATTTTTGAAGACGGAAAATTGGTTCAATAGAAATTAATTCGTCAATGTTTTATAAATAGGTACGTGGTGTTGCTATGAACCCAGTTGAGCATCCTCACGGTGGTGGTAACCATCAACATATCGGTAAGGCCTCGACCGTGAAACGAGGAACCAGTGCTGGTCGCAAGGTTGGTCTTATTGCTGCTCGTCGTACGGGTAGAATCAGAGGTGGAAAGACCGAAACAAAGAAAGACGACTAGATAAAAAAAGTTGTAAACATTTAAATAATTTCTATATAATATATAAATAAACACCAGTTTACAAAAATTATTTGCAAACTATAATTCTTATATAAAATGAAAACTAGTGCAGTCATATAATGACTAATGATATATCCCAAACAAACTTAATGCAGTGTATCGTGTATTAAGAGAATGAATACACATATTTTTTGTAACACGTGCTCGGAAACTGCTCTGTTTCCATCCTGTTTAGAAGGCAAAAACCAGCTGATTATAGACGAGGATGGAAACTTGTTGGTTACCAAGGAGATGTGGACGGAAACAAGTCGTTTTCTGCTCTAGGTCGGAAACTAGCAAGCTGATTTCCAAACAGAAACAGGGAACTCTCGTTACACTTGTCACAAAAAAGTATATGCACCAGGGATGGAGCGACGATTAGAGGCGAGTGTGAAGTTGGCCAATTCACAATAATTATTGTCTCTCTGTCCTTGGTGCATAATATACTATTTTATCCAGTATGCATATACAATGCCTCTTTTCTATTACATTTTCTGTAATAGTTATTTTTCCAAATAATAACTATGGTAACACTTAGAAAACAGTAAGTACAATTAAAATATTTAACATACTAAACATTTGTGGAATTTTGATACTTTTCACTTGGAAAATGACATAGTTTTATACTTATAACTCGAAACAAAAAAATTTTACTCTTAAATGCATGGTGAATTTATGATTTACAAATTGCTTTTCTTTTCAAATAAGAATATAATAATTCAATTAAATTTAATATTAAAAAAATTCAATAGAATTATGTACTATTTTTGTGCCGCGAGCATAATTTACCTACCCATCACATTTCATGGAACTAGTGGCAATTTCAATAAAGTATTGATGGCATATTTATGTGCTATTTATGTGCTCTTAATATAGCGAAAACAAATTTTCTCTAAACAAAATAATTTCTTCTTTGGATATCCCCCCCCCACCCTCCCCTTAAAAACAGGGTTTTAATATATGAAATCGATACGTCTTTTCACGGTGATTAGAATAAAATTAAAAAAAAGGTCGCTCTCTTGCCGTTCAAAAGATATGGCCAACAAACTGTACGGTCCCTCGGAGCGCGTCTGGGTAGAGTTGGGCGCACGGTATCGCTCATAACTCTTAAAGTATCAACTTTAGGGATATGCTCCAAACGACCAAAATTACTCCCAACGTTATCCTGGACCTGCATCGTTAGTTTAGTTAGATTTTAATGAATTTTAATAAAATAAATGGCGGTGAGACGTAACCCTCAAAAGTTGAACAAATTGGATAAATCTATTTATTTAAAATCTAACGAAACTAACGACACAGATCCAGGACATCGTTGGAAGTAATTTTGGTCCTTTGGAGCACCAACCTAAAGTTGATATTTTCAGTGATATTTTCTTCTTCTTCTTCTTCTTGATCTTCATTTATATCATGCATTCTTGACAATATATCGAAGAATGCATCAATTCTATTATTATAAACGTATATATATACACTAACAATATTTATTGTTAGACATTTATACGGCAGAAAATGTTAATTCTCTTGAGAGAATTCAATACAATTTTTATTTATATTATAATTGTATTGCAAATGTGCAGACATTTGATTATGCATCATTTCTAATTATATTTATACATTTATAAAATATTTGTAAAATAATATTATGTGCAATAGTCTGAAAATGAATTCCATATCATTCTGCATGAGAAAGGGTATCTTTTCGTTATTTAAAATTTTAATGTAAGTCTTGCGGTTTATGAAATAAAAAATAAATAGTGCGTTTTTTATAAAGTCAAATTTTAATCATTTTTTAACTTCAACGTGTCATATTCATTTAATAATCATTGAAATCACTTGGTTTTTTTTCGAAATGTATTTTAGCTTCAGATGCCTACAATTTAGCTGGAATTGTCAAAAAGAGCCGCTGTTAATTAATATTAAATAAATAATCTGTCCCAGCTAAATTAAAGCAAATGTAAAAACTAAAATAAAAATGAATAAATTATATAAAATAGCTGGAAGAGATGTTACCAGTTTTGTTCAACTGTAATATTCTTTTCATATAAAGTGTAAGATCCTTTTAATACATGTAATTTTGTCATAATTGGTAATAGACGAAATATTTTGTATAACATAAGAGAATGAATATTGTGTAAAAGTGATAAACAAAAATTAATGAATGTAAAAATAATAATCCTTTTTCTTTTCTCGCACCATTGCAAACCTTAACAAAATTTGTAACGAAGCAAGAAATATACAAGGATAAAGATATCACTATAATATGATGAGCACCAAATTATGAGTTTAAATTTACAGAATGTATGATAAATGCCATTTCACACGATAAAACTTCAAAGGGTCAGCTATTTCATACTTCAAAATGATTTATAAATAATAAATAACGTTCATAATTTGTAAGTGATAGAAATCAAAAATACAAAATATTATTAAATTTGTTATACATTTTTTGACAACAAAATTAATATAATCAGTATATGATATGCACCATATAAAATGTAATTACATGAATTTCCCATGTTTTTTTTAGTTTAATTAAACAAAGTGTAATCATACTTTAAATATAAACATTTATTCGTGTAACATCAATTTCGAAATAAGCGGTATTTTGCTGTAGTTCTAGAGCGAGCACAGTAGGGAGCGCTTGAGGATATAAATTTCACACGTTAAACGGAAGTCTTACCACGTTCTCAATTTTTTTACAGTGGTTTTGAAAGGTGTGTATTATTCATAAAAATATTTTAATTAAATGTAACTATGAAATATGCCTGAATGTATTTTAGTAGGATCAGATTTATATATTTCATTCCTTTCATGCTATTAATTTAATACTCATTTCCCAAATAATAACTTTATTATGTTTAAATTTTGTGTGAAAACCAAAGATCCATGGTGTAGGTTAAGTTACTTGAAAAGTGCACATATATTAAACCAATCTTGTTTCAGTAATTTTAAGTTCATATGCCATGTTATGGTTTTTTTTGTTTTATTAATATTATTATTTTCATGGACCCTACCATGTATGTATATTTATATGTATCCATGAACAATTATGAATTGTTTATCATGAAAACTTCCATGTGTGCTGGCTTTATTATAAGTATTGACAGTAAATGCAATAGTATGCTTAATTATGCAACTAAGAAGTACACAATAAAAGAAAATAGAAAAAAAATGAAAGAATATAACGTGAAACTAAGTCAAGCTCTAAAAATTCAATCAAGAAATAAAATACAATTAGAGTATGCAGCCTCCATCTGCTATTGACACTACTTCCACAAGGACGTTTTCGAAGAAACACAAAATTCAAACAAAGTTGCAGATTTTAGTCTGATAACACTAAATTTAATATAATGTATAAGTTAAACTTTAAATTGGTAATAAATTTATACAATCTATTCTGATGACAATTTTCTATAATTAAATATTTGTAATAGTTATTGATAAATGTTATCCGTTGTTTAAATATCTGTCTTATTTACTTAAAAAGATGTTGAATACATTATTATGTTTTAATTTCTTTAACTTCATGTTTAATATATATTTATACGAATAATATTTTTCAGACTGCAAAAACCTGAAACATGGGTCGTGTAATTCGTGCACAACGTAAAGGTGCGGGATCAGTTTTCCGATCTCACACTAAAAAAAGGAAAGGAGCGGCCAAACTTCGCTCTCTTGATTTTGCTGAGAGACATGGCTTCATTAAAGGAGTCGTAAAGGTATAATAAACATTAATTTTAGTGAAAAAGAAAATCATTAATTTTAGTAACAATTGTTCTAAGAAAATTATTTTTCTTTGCTTAAAATACATTATTAATTATTTAATTAATTTATCAAGGGTGGCAGCAGCCACCTGACGAGCCAAGCCCAGTAAATGGGAAATTATTAAAAATTATTCAAATGCACATACGTATATTAAAACTTTTTAATCAATGTCATATTTCTAAAATATTCTATAAATTTTAATAATTTTCAATAAAAATTTGTGCATTTGAATAATTGTTAATAATTTCTCATTTACTGAGGTAATAATATTAGACTCGATTGGAAGTGTTTCTGCTATGATATGATTAATGAGATTAACTTTAAAGTTGGTAAATTTTACTAATATTATAAAATTATTAAAAACAGGATATTATTCATGACCCTGGCAGAGGTGCTCCATTGGCCGTTGTGCACTTCAGGGACCCTTACAAGTTCAAAACACGCAAAGAACTTTTCATTGCACCAGAAGGCATGTATACAGGCCAATCTGTATATTGCGGAAAAAAAGGTATTATTATATTTTATGATTGTACAAATATTACATCTAAATTTCTAATGTGAAACAATGTAAATTTTTATAATGATATCAACATAATACCACCTGAAACAGATCCACTAATATAAATATATGTTAACAGCTAATCTGCAAATTGGCAATGTAATGCCAATTAATGCCATGCCTGAAGGCACAATTGTGTGCAATTTAGAAGAGAAGACTGGTGATAGAGGCCGGCTTGCAAGAGCATCTGGTAATTACGCAACCATTATTGCTCACAATCCGGATTCGAAAAAAACCCGGGTTAAACTTCCATCTGGTGCAAAAAAGGTTATTCCCTCAAACAACAGAGCCATGGTTGGTGTTGTGGCTGGAGGTGGTCGTATTGACAAACCCATTTTGAAAGCTGGTCGGGCATATCACAAATATAAGGCCAAGAGGAACTGCTGGCCTAAGGTAAGGATAACATTTACCATTTTCAATGGATATTTTTGAAGACGGAAAATTGGTTCAATAGAAATTAATTCGTCAATGTTTTATAAATAGGTACGTGGTGTTGCTATGAACCCAGTTGAGCATCCTCACGGTGGTGGTAACCATCAACATATCGGTAAGGCCTCGACCGTGAAACGAGGAACCAGTGCTGGTCGCAAGGTTGGTCTTATTGCTGCTCGTCGTACGGGTAGAATCAGAGGTGGAAAGACCGAAACAAAGAAAGACGACTAGATAAAAAAAGTTGTAAACA
>JABFPN010000660.1:0-40502 GCA_022817305.1 Leptoteleia sp. ZL-2020
TTGAAAAATTACTATCTTAAGTTAGTAAAACATATCAATTTGTTGGAAATGATTCTTAGAAAGCTGACACTTTTTACTAACTTAGGATAGTAATTTTTCAGTTCTTGCAAGTATATGACCAGTTTACCAACAATGTCAGTAATTTTTATTAATCTTTTCTCTCCGTGTAAAAATCTTTTCTATGTTTCTCCTTAATTCATATATGGCCCGTATATGGCGATATATATGTGATACATAGTAATAATTGTATATCTTTATAGCCATATAATCTATATATATATATAAATAGTGATAAGTATAACTATATATGTCTATATACATGTATGAGTATATTGTTGTAACATGTAAAAAAATAAAATAATAAATGAAAATAAAGGAATTTTATAAAAATTAATATGAATAAAAGATAAGAATTGCTAAAAATATTCCTTAAAAGCATTTAGATAAAATATTTATTTCTAAGTTATGTTTTATAGTCTTATTATTACTTATTTGTTATTAATCGATTTTCTTAATTCTATTGTAGAATTCTCTAAACTCTAAATAGCTATTACGAGAAAGTAAACCGTACTATAGTTGACTCTGAAACTAACTTTACTTTGATTTTTGCGATAATCGAACGTTCTTCTCAGTGATACATGAAATTATTACAAGCAACCAACTGTGAATGGTGTTATAATATTACAAATCAAATTCGTTCAATTCGTATAAATACATTTAGGAAAAAAATTACATTGAGAAAAAGAATTTCTTAATAATATATCTGTTAAAGCAGAAAGTCTAGTACTTTTCACAATTTTCTGTACTGAGTGTATGAATGATCTTTTTACAAAGACGATTGCATATCTGTTAAAGCCTTTAAGCTTAATTAAATACTTTAATAATCTATTAAATAGATTATGTGTAATCTCATTTATTTCTTTGATTTGTAAAAGAATGTAACAGATTTCAATGTAAATTATTCAGGCCTTTTCAACAAGCTTTAGAATGTTAAGGAATTTTATATCGAGTCCCATCAAAGCTTAATTAAATTTGTTAAAAAAATAATAAAACTTAATGGAAAATCTTCGATTTACTTTTAAATGCCATTCGTCACATCGAGTATTCCTATGTTTAATAAAATTTTACACATTTAAAATTAGATCACATTCTAACGTAATGTTGAAATAAAATTCTTGTAATATACAGGGTGATTCATTTAGCTTGACGAAGCTGAATATCTCGAAAAAATATATGAAAAAAGATTCTAAGTAAATCTGTCATAAAATGGATTTTTATGTAACTAAATTTACTTTTCCTTGCAGAATTCAAAATTGGAAGGAAAATGGTTAATTCCCCACTAACCCACCCCCGAGGGTGGATGGAGGTGGTAACTTTTTATGGTAGTCTATGGGAAATTGCCAGAGTCGACCTACACAAATTTACCAGTATTGGTAACTCTGGTAACAGAACTCTACCACTACTGGGCCTGTAGAACATTTCCTACTGGGATTATTTATAAATACAGGTTTTGACGTAGAATCTGAATCTGCCATAAAAAATAGGGTTTATCATTTGAGATTTAGGAAGTGCCGCCCCCATCCCCAGGGGTCGAGGGAGGGGTTAATTTTAGGTTCAACAGGTGTTCCATTTCCGAGTGATCATTTTTTGACCTGTCAAATTTTTTCGAGATATTCTGTTTTGTCGAGTTAAATGAATCATCCTGTATTTTTATCATTTTCAAGTTGCAATTAATAAAAATGTAACAATATCATTTTATTACGAAGCTTTAAACAAATTTAACTAAAATAAAAAATCCATTTACTTAATGAAAACAAATTGGGGAGTGGCACAATTCAAGTATTTTACATTGTTAAGATGTAGGGGCGGGCGATTACAAACAATTACTTAACTTTGACACTTCTTAATGAGACTATGAAAAGAACTACGTATGCTTTTTTTTATATAAAAAACAGTACTTATGACACCAGCAATAATGCCAAACAAACAATTAAAAAAGAATTATTTTAGGTAGAAAATATCATAACTTTCATCAGATCTAATACCAACGTTAATGACGTCGCAAAAACGGCAAAAAAAATAACGTAAAAACGAGCCGAAAAAAAAGACTAATAGAAACATGTAAACGTACAAATTTTTAGTTTTTAAAGGTAAGGTACGAAACATTTGAATAAGCTTATCGCGGAATGCAAATATGTCTTAAACACGAACTTCACATGCGTCACAGTGTTTACGACGAATAATACTAGCCATAAGCCCAGATGAAGCTGTGATGCGTGACACATCCTGAATGGATCAAAAATTTGTTTGCTAACTGTATCATTCGGTTAAACGATAGGCATGCTGCGTCCAAAGTACACTGTAAGAGCAATAAACTTTCGGTACAGATACATTACCATCATTAATAAAAAAAGAACGTTAAAAGTTATTAACTTTATATTATATATACATGTATTATTTAGTAAGTAATCTGAGTAAAAATAAATCATAAATGGTTCATATATATTTTAACAATTTCATATATAAGATATGTTCTTTCTTAATTCATACATAGCCATATATGGCCATACGTGGGCGATATATGGAAAAAATTAATATAATACTCTATCCTTGTATGGTTTCAATAATTTCCTTATATTAAAATCAATTATTACCATGTATCATCCATATATGGTCGTATATGAGCATACATGAATTAAGAAGAAAAGATATGGTCATATATGAAATTGTTAAAATGTATATGAACCATATATGTTTCATTTTTATTAGGCAATGAGAGAGAGTTACTTTGCTAGTTACGTTTAATTTTCAATAATATTTTCTTTGTACATAAAGAAAAAAATGATTTCAAGACTATAGGAAAATGTTTATGATTAATAAAATTAGATTCCAAATTAGGGATACTTCACTGGTTAAGGAATCATGGTGAATTAAGAAAATGAATCGACCCTCTCTCATAAGCATATCAATCATCTGATATTTATAGTTCCATAACAGATTACACGAATAAACAATTTCATAAATATCAATATCGCTGGTCCAAAACTGCGTCCTTTCGTATCTGAAGGAATAATTTTTGTCCATAAATGTATTCGTATCGAAAGCACTTATTTCCCATGTGCATAATTTCTCTAAACAATTATTCTATCCAAACGAATGAAAATATATTTTGAATTATATGCACTGAGAAAAATATGACAGATGATATTATTGTTTTTAACTCTGTTTCAGATATGTCGGTTTTTCAATAAACATGATTATTTTTTAAAAGGAGTATTTTCTATTTTACTTATGAACGTAACAGTTTAAACTGACGTCTTTGCTTTTAAAAACAATGATATTTATTCAAAGATTGATATGAAAACAGTTAGAAACTCGACAAATTATAACAAAATAATATTTGCAAAATGTGCATTAAAAAGTTGAAATTTGTATAAATACCCTAATTAAAATGAAACATATATGATTTACAATTTCAAAACAGATATATTTTATCAATTTCATATAAGAAAATAAAAATATTATATATGGACATGTATGTTTTTTCTTAATGTTTATGATAAATAGATTTTATTTAATGTAAACAGACGTCGAAATGCAGCTATTAAGTGTGGCTACACATATATATATTCAGATATGTTGCATATTTCCATCCCTACAGAATAACAATTCCCCAATATAAAATTCAACAAATTATAACAATAAACAATCGCTAGTAGACAACGGCTAATATTCTGATTTCAAAATCAATAAGAAATACACAATAACCCAGCAGTAAAATATAACTACGTTTCGGACGTAACTTCTACTAAAACACAATTTTTATACATGTATATAACATAACCGCAAAATAAAATGAACAGAAAAAAAATAATAACGAAATAACAAAACAAAGGGCCAATTTTCGTATTTAAAAATGTACATATTTCAAAATCAACGCCACAAAACGATATCGTGAAAATGATTAAACAAATAACTTTTTTCAATCAAGAGCACGATATCGCTTAGTGACACAATCAAAATTATAAAGACTACAGGAGCCAAGTGCAGAATGCGACGTATCCCAATTAACCCTTCAACCTGTGTAGCCAACCCTACGTTTTAACTGTAAGTTTACTGTTTTTCTTTGAAAATCTCAGTTTTTAATTTTGACTTCCAAATCTACAGCTTTTTAATTAAGACTGGTACTATTGATTGTTTTAATATTTTAATATTATTACAATTACTATTTAACAATACTATTTATTATTATTTTATTATAATATTTTAATAATATTAATTACTATATTCAATTTTTCAAGTTTAATTCGTTGTACTGATTAAAAATTTAAATATCACATGATTTGTATTGTTTATAATTCTTCCCTATATGTGTTTTAATTATTACTTACATTAAATAGCACAAGATAAGCAAAAGCTTTAAATTCCCTGTCATTCATCTCACATTTACCATCTTCTACACTTCTTTTTTAAACTAATACGCAGTTTTACTTCAGGTTGGGGTTGGCAACACAGCCTTCATCATTCAAATGCCGTCGATTAAAGTCACGGTAATTAAAACCCTCTGGCGAAAGGCGCCGACAATGATATACAACATTCCACGGGGGTTTTTGAATCGATAAAGTAGCCCGCGCGCGCGGGGGGTGTGAAGGAAGGTCTCGCTTTTGGGCCGTCTCTGCTAAAGTGGCTTCCGCGGCACAAAGGAAGAGGCTAAAACGTCGAGCCTCACCAGGCAACGAGCACACGATTAGCGGGCGACTGGGCTCCGTCCCGCGGCATATTCCGGTGACAGGTCAGCGCGTGCCACCGCCGTTCATTTCAGCCGAGTCCTTTGACTGTAACGGGGTCGACCAACCCGCGAACCCTGGCATGTGAACTCTTCGACGGTCCGACAGCGATCGGCCGTGATTGGGAAGGAAAAGATGGGCCGAATCGCAAGGGGGTACGTATCGAAGTGGATGGTCGCACTGCAAAAGCACCACTAAACGGTCACGATCTCGCGCACTCGATCGCACGCACCACCGCAGAACCGTCCACCATGTAGCGCCGTCTCTCTCTCTCGCCCTCGCTCGGTTCCGTTAAAATCAGCTGTCGAGCTGCGCGGCCGCTCGCGAAATGAGCCGAAGTCGTAGTGCGGTCGCGCCAGGGCCGTGCCACACTGGCCTGCGCGCGGGGCCACGGCTCGCCTTTATGCCGAGAGGAAAAGGCCGGCCGAGTGGGGGGGTGGCAACTCGTTTTCGCGCGTAACGCGCCCGCCGAGTGCGTTGTTCACGATCGAGGGAAACGGCGGATTTTCAGACAATGCCCGATCCGAATGGAATAGTTTTTTTTTTTTTGTAGACGAAAAATGTCGGTCGTCGGAGTCACCACGACTTACGGCGGTTGCAGTTGATTAGGGTTGTTATGAAAAAGGTGATGTTTTAAATGCAGTTTCGAGTAATTTAACATTGTCGCACTCTCGGCGTGATTTCGTTTGAACGGGAATAAAACGGGAGCAGTACTTATTAGAAAATGCCCGCGCAGAGAGCAGTTTTGTTAAAACAACCAAATATTTTGTGTTATTATTTACGTAGCAAAATTGTTTTGGTGATTTAACAAAATACTCGGTTAAATTGACGAATATTTTGTTGATTTAATAAAATTGTTTGTTGATTTATCCAAATTAAAATAAACAAAAAGATTTGTTTGATTTATTATAAAAAAAATATAAATAAACTTTTTAGACAAACTTAAGATTAATAAATTGCAAGAAAACATCAAAGCTAATCAGAAATAATCGGAATATTTGTCAGAAAAATTGGCAAAGAAACATTTTTTTATAAGGGCGACAATTAATTTTATAATGAATCAACATTCACTATTAATGTTCAACTTTATTCTAATAATAAATGGATCAATTTTTTTTAAATTGTAATACACATGAGGCACGTTTTTGGACTTGTCATTTTAAAGTTACAACTTCTTTATTCTTGTACAGATTGTGCCGATAATGTCATATCGTCTTACATTAAATTCACATCAACTTTTATTATGAGATTATGGTTTTAATTATTTTTATACGATACCAAGCGATGACACCAAAATGACGACACCCTATCTGAGAATCATACCCAGCGCCTCCACCTGACGCCAAAGGAAAACCTAAAGCGTAGGCAAAGACAAAGCACATACGGGTCGCCTATTTTACGTGGCGTCCGGCGATGAGTTGGCACAGATTTGATCAAGCTAAAACAAAGACGATGCAATGCTTAACAACATTATTTTCATAAATACATAAAACCCATCCAGATGGGTTCTAATAAATTAATAGACTTTGGATCACCAATCCAAATTATATTCATCTCTACTTTGTCTTGACATTAGTGGTTTGTAAAGAATCACTTAGGTACACTGAGAAAAAAATTGTATTAAAAATTATTGTACCTTTTTAAGTTGGAAAGATTTCGTCTATGATGTTTAAGAAATTACTATACCAACATAATAACTTTTTTCTCAATGTAAACCATCTATAATGATATCTATCTTTTAATTAATTTTTATAACTAAATTAACTTTTTTCTTGCAATGTAGATATTGCTTCAAAAATTAATGCTTGCAAGGACTTTATCATAAAATAAATTTTATTTTTATTCTTTTTCCATTTTAACTAATTGTAAGCACATTTATTATTCCCCATGTGCAACCTCAGAGACAGTCTAACCTCTTAATCACCAACTGATTATAAGTAATATGAAGAAGCAATAACAGTAGATTGTGACGAGGTGATGAGGATAATAAGTTATGTCTTAGGTCATAATTTCAATCCCTACCTAGAATCGAGTTCAATTTAATTAGGTGCAATGGAAATTTCATAAAGAAGTCAAATTAAACGTTACATTAGACATGTGCCAGTTACGGTACGTGTGGAAATAACTGACATGTTGGTAATTTTTATTAGATATCTTCTCTTTGTTTAGGAATACTTATATTTCAACCAAAATTTTGGATAACCACTGATGTTTAATCAAATTTTTAAGATAGATTCAACTTAATTGCAAATATTAGTTCTTCACTATTTTTCAGAATTTTTCAGCATTCAATTCTTTTAATTATTTGTAGTATTTATCTTTACGAATACACGCAATACTCTCAAACAACCGTTAAGTTAGTTTGTATAAATATAATTTCATGGAATTATAATAATAATAACAAAGAGTTCTCTGCGATGTTTTAATAAAAAAAAATTCGCTTATTAAATAAAACGCATTTTGACTCCTTATAAAATCAAACCCAAATGAAACAAACTTCCTTTTGTCGGTTAAGAGAACGAACGATTAAGTTATGATTCACTCTAATGCAAACAAACAATATCACAATCGAGCCTCGCTCATAATATTTCTTAAACGTGCGCACCAGCGGAGGAGAGAAAAAAAAATTGAGTTGCAAATTGGAACTCGCGGCTAAAGTGAATATTTATTGTGAATCATTTCAGCTGAGATGGTCATAAGCAAAGCAAAAGGATATTGCACACTGATGCGATACGAATCGGGGTCAAATGAACAAAAACATTAGCGCAGTTTCCGCGAGGAAAGCGGCAGAAAAATTGTCAAAATTTATTGTTTTAACTCGGTTAACGTTTTACGACCGAGGGAGAGGCTTGCGAAAAACTAAGGCATGAAAGCAAACGGGCGCGATGGAGTATAACATTATTTTCCTCGAGAACAGAAATTTCATTTCAATTTCAAGTCAACATTGACTGGGATTTAAACAATACGTCTCAACGGAGAAGAAAATACTGCGGAGAATGCCTCATTTTTAAATTATTATTATTAAACAATTCGGTATCCCATTGACATCGGGAAAATACTATTATTTTTACCAAAACTTTCAGTAAGAATTATACATGTAAAATATGTCAATAATACTAATAATTTTTCTTTTATTAGTTCAACGAAATTGACAGTATGGCAAACTGGTTTTATTCCACAAAAAATACGGTAAAAACTGCGGTAATTAGTAGCGGAAGATTTCTTCCATAATTAGTTCGGTAAAAACTGACGTCAGACGTGAAAAAATTCCTTTAAGAATGAGGAGGAAATTTTTATTATAATAATTTCTTCTGTTCGTATATTTTTGTTTTACATTTTTGAAACAACATCGGATATTGACGAAATTTTATTCTGACTTTCTTTTTGTTTATTATTATTACTGTTATTATTATTATTATTATTAGAGCGTGTGGCAAAGGCATATGTATTTTTATTTATGTTTGGTAGTGGTGTAAAAATTTCGCAGAACGTTCGCACGCCTATTTTTTCGCTGAACAATATCGCTTAAAAAAAATTTACCACCGCCGAGAATCGAAACAACGCCTGCGAAACGTCGTCGCAATTATAAACGCGAGTACCCTAACCACTGAGCTACTAAGACGCTTGAGAATATATTGAGTAATTGACGCTAAAACGAACAAGTTCGGTTGCAATAAGGGACTGATTGAAATGAGACAATTTTTATCGAACTTTTTGGTAACAAATATTCCACGCTTTATGACAAATTAAATAACTATCGATTTGAAAATTATTTATTTAAATATTTACAAAAATATCCCTCGTATTTTGTGTAAACAATCCTAAATATTAGGTAATGTGTGCTGAAAATAAAAATACATACAAAAAGAATGTCGCAATAAAATTTATCAATATTATCTGATGTTATAAATTAAAAGCAGAAGAAAAATGTACGAATATAAATTATTATAATAAATTGCCTTCTCATTCTTAACGAAATGTATAGCATTGATAGAAGTTTATTTCTAGCAATTTATTTCCACCATTAATTATTGATAGCAATTTATTTCTAACAGTTTGATATTTATTTAACTAACAGCAGTCGTAGATGTTATTGAAACGAAGAAGGTAAAGTAAATAAATAAAGTAAATTGAGTCCAATTTTGCTCGATGTCAACCAGTTACCTAAAAATTCGCTAATACATACGCTAATACATGAGCATTCCATAACTAGTTCACAGCATTTAATAAAAGAAATCGGAAATTTCAATGCGGAATTAATGATCTGTTTGAGTATAACGTTACGCTTTTCATTAATACCATGTAAGATTTTAAAGGACCCCGATTGGAAATAACGCCCGTTCTTGTAACCTCGATAGCTCGCACAAGCAATCGAGACATCGAACAATCGAGTTATCGCAAATAAAGGTTTATAACTCGGGCGCTAATTGTTAAAATGTTGCCGGCGCTAATGTAAAAGTGCCAACGGACCAAATCCAAATGGTCGGTTTGAAATCGTAAAAACAACCGTTGCGCGGAGGAACGCGAAACGACCCAATTGTCGGTAGTTACAAAATGGCGACATAAATATATTAGCGCGTAGAACAAAGGCTGCTGAAAATGTTGAGCGAAGGTGTGCGCGTTTTCCGCGAGTGACGCATCGGCCACGTGCTCTTGCGAATCCGCTTCTTAAAGCGAAAGGAGATTGATTTCCCGTGAGCCGTGACGAAGTAACGCCCCGATGGGATTTCTCAGAAGGCCATTGATAGTAATCACAGTAATCATCTGCAACGGCGCGGACTTGCTTCGCGGTCATTTTGCAAATCCGCCAATGACCGGCCGCTAGAGGCTGCGCGGGAAAAATTTATTTTCCAGCTACTTTCATCCGCGGAGATATCAGATTCACAAACGTAGGCGCGAAACAATGCGACGACGGTTAACTTTTGGAATAAAAATCATAGATGTTTACATTTTTTTTTGTTCTTGACAAATTTAAAGTCGATAAAAAAGGATTGATAAAACAAAAGAAGGTTGATTCTTTGTTGTTTATTTTAGACCAACACAGTACACCATGTAAATATATATATATATGTCTTTTATTTTTTTACATTTTAATATAACCTTTTTCTCTACACATCCAAAACTTCATAACTAATACAATATTTAGAAGTCTATTGATTATTCCGCAAAAGAATATTATGAATTTGTTCGACGCATACGAAATGGCAAAAAAGTATTACTTTATGTTATCAAAATTTTACTTTACTTACATTTTTTATTATTCATTACGATACGTTATAATTATCATGTGAAAAAATAAATATACAAATAGTCATTTTCAACTAAGCAAGGAAAAAAAATGAAATTCATCATAAAACTGTTATTATATATAGGACAATGACAAGGGGTCAAACAAAGATTGACAGATGGCTGTTGATGCTAGATCAAAGTCAACTTTTTTTGTCTCTCTAAGTGACGTATCTGTTTTTTGACTAACTTTTAAACACTCTTGACGATAAACACAAAGTGTTAACATATAAATAACCATCAGTAAGTTTACATAATTTTGAATTAATTGAACGCTTATTACATGTGAGTAATCAGTTGTTGCAATCGTAATTACTAAGTACTTAAACAACCATTTTTCATTCGGACAAACGCTCGATACAATTTCTCTTAAATTCTCTATTTATAAACTATTTAGATCAACTATAATTCGCAAATTAAATTGATTTCGCGATAACAAAGTTATATAAACAACGTTGCATGAAAAGTTGTTTGGAAATTCCTGTTTGTAACAAATGATAACGTATGATAATTTTTTTTCAAACGTAATACTATTATTCATTGAATATTGCGTTACGGTAAGATCATTAATGTTAAATAATATGTTTGACTCGACGTTAAATTAAAAAATATGATAATTAAAGTACTCAAATTGATTAGTAATAAATAAATTTTTGCAGAATTAATGCTTTTTAGACTGAATATGCGTACTTGAATATGAACGTTACTAAAATTATCGAAAAATGAAACAAATATGGTCCACATATGTTATAACAATTTCAAATATAAAATTCAATATAAATATATAAGTTTTTTTCTTAATACACACATGGCCTTATATATATGGCTGCACCACTTTAGGGCAATAGCGCTCTCAGAATGTCTAGTAAAAATGAAACATATATTGATTTTTAAACAAAAAATTTAATCATTTCGTTTTCCATATAATAATATTCTATAAGTATAATGCCAAATTAGTAATATTTTTATTAAAAATTGATATTTTTATCTCTCAGTACATATACAGACTTATATGGATTAAAAGAAAACATGTATGTCCATATATGAATTTCTTATTTCCTTATATGAAAATGTTACCACATACATGGGCCATAATTTATTTTTTCTAAGGTACATATAAAATTAAGATATAATTGATAAAATAATGTTAACAATAAATGGTAAAAAAATAAATATTATCCTCGATTGGAAATTTTTGGGAGAATGACCATTGGAAATGGACCGGGTCCGCAACCTACGTTACGCACCTGACTCGTGCGCATGCACAACAAAGCGCTCCAATCCGTAAAGTCGAAATTGCCGTGAACGTTCGCGAGATTCTCGACTGAAAGGACGAGTCAGCTGTGCCGAGCGTGCCGCCGTCATTAGAGTGACGAGGACAGATAGACAATAGAGAAGAAGTAAGTTGGATCGAGGTAAGAGAGAATGGTCCGCGTGCACGTCGCGGGTCGATAGTCGAGCACTGACATGAACCAACGTATTGCCAGTGCACGCGCACCGAAGGCGCGAGTGCAGGCGTACTTGAAATCAAACGCGCCGAACTAGTCTTGATTATTGAAGCTTAGACAAAGGAACAAAGGTCAACGTATGACAACAGTTCCCCGCATGTAACGGCATATCCACACACATGCACACTTTTAATTAAACAACGCTTCTAACTATTCAGCGTCTATGATCTGCGGAAAGAAATCAAATTTATGAATGTACGATCTTGAATTTAATTTGTCTTTTTCTTTTTAACGTCCACTTTAATGCCTATTTTATCCCTAACGGCAACAAATATTTATGAACTATTTACACAAAATGTTTCATAATTATTAATATGTTCACCGTATAATGTTTATATGGTTGATATGTGGCAATGATTGATTTTAATATAAGGAAATTATTACTAAATATCAACCATATGGAGCCGTATATGGCCATATATGTATTAAAAAAAAAAACATCCATATAAGAATTTCGTAATTTCTTATATGATATTGTTGAAACATATATGGGCCATGTAAGTTTCATTTTTATTAGAGTTTTGTTTCACATTTTGCTTAACATCATGAAAGGTTTCATTCAAGTTAGAATTACAAATGAACTTTTATTGCATTAATGTTACTTTTATATTAATGAACTGCTGTAGTAATCTTAAGATTAAATTTTTCATGACAAAAATCATTTAGGGTTTGAGTGGAATACAGTCACGAAAATGACGAAAATAAATTTGATGATTGATTAATTAAACTCTTTTTTTTTGTTCTTTTATTTGCATAAAAATAACTTTACGTAATAAGTGTAATTGTGTTTGTTGAAAACTACCCTGGTAACATATGATAAACTATAACATATGTAGAATATCGGGGGAATATCAAGCGAGCAATATTTAATAAACATATTTAGACTTATCCAAAGTTTTGGTCTGGATAAAAACATTTGCTTTAAATATTCAATATAACGTGTTTCAATAAAAAACATTATTTTATTTATTTATAATTAAATTATTTATATAAAATTTTACGTGGAAAAGGATGTTGTTTTATGCAACAGTAAAAATGGATAATAATATTAAAAAAAAAAATAAAGATGAATAATGTAAACGAAGTGAATGTGGAATTATCGTATAAGTGTATGCATAGTGTGCTTGTTATTAAATGCGTTTCCTTCTGTAGCCTGACGCACTGAGCTCGGTACATCTGCACCGAATGTGCACTTTCAGCGAGTCGTTGATAGAACTATCTCTGTACGACCGGAGGCTTCCTACGATATGAATTCAACTTTGTCACAATTATCTATCCCGCTATTTTCCACAATTAATGCAATTAGAGTAATTTGTTTTTTCTCGAGTATTTATTTGGCTGAAAACATTAAATTAATTGCACACAATCCCTTTTTATTTCGAACACGAATCTAATTACGGCAATTCTAATTACGACTTGCGTTATCTTTGTGAATTTAATTTCGTCTGTAATGCCAATTTAATGAATGTTATATACGAAATTAATATTTATTTGTAAAGAGACTTTTTCATAATTTTCGAGAAAAACTTTCAATTCTTTCTTCTGAGTTACGTCAAGATTGTTCATTAAATTGTTAAATTCATTTTCGAAATAAAATTGATCTGTATCATGAGTAAACATGCAACCTCGAAAAGTAAGCATCGCCATCTATTTTCAATGATTAGAATTATATACATGTTCTTGACCCTCGATGTAATTATAATTAAAACATTTAATGTTATTGGGAAGATTAAAATGACGATTCATAGACAAAAGATTTGTTACCTCCCAGTAAATCCCGCTTAACTTGCTCGATGGATAAGCGGTGAAGCAGTTATTAAACTGCAATAGCAAACCAATTTTAGCGCCATCCATTGTCATTCAGAAGAAACAGTTGACGATCTTTTTTCATGAATTGCTTAAACTGTTGTTTTGTTGATATTGATTTATACAAACTTGTAATCTAACAAACCAAATACAACTATGCTTAATACAAAGAAATTTAATTGTTTATAACAAATTGTTCAAAAAATGATATTGTCGTTTTATTATCGCCAACAAGTTTCTAATAAATTGCGCCGTGTTTTGTTTACTTGGTGTTACAATCTATTCTAGGTCATACGTGTTTATGTTTACAGTCATAGTCATTGTTTTTAGTCCGTGTATTTTTTTTTTGTTTTGCGTTGTGTATCGTGTTATAATTTTGCTGGATATTATTATTTTTAACGATGAAATAATAATAATAATAACAAATATTTAAAAATTTATAATAAATTTTTTTTATAAAAAAATTACAAAAGGAATACACGAAGGATAAAAAACGCATATAACACGTAATAGATTGTAGCGTCAAGTAAACAAAACACGACGCCATTTATTAGAAAAGTATGAAACTTAGAAAAAATTCCATACTATTTTATAACAAACATTTAATTTACAATAAAAAAAATATTGTGATCAATAATCGAGATAAAAATTATCCTATCTTTTAATTTGAACCAAATTACACAACAACGGACAAACATTGTGACACAAAATTTTTATATATATAATAATAATATAATATAAAATGATTACTATTTTTTTAAATACCTTCATTTAATACACTTCCTGTCAGGAAACACATTGAAAATAATTGTTAAAGAAATAATTAAGGATCAATGAAGAATCCATTTTGAATGTCGGATGGTAAATTTTAATTCTACTTGAGGGATCCGTGGAAAGATGCCGCTACCAGCAAAAACAGTGCCACAGGTACAGGCTTTGACAAGAGTTAGTACCCTACGATTTAACGGCACTTGTGGCTGATTGTCAGTAAAGTAAATGATATATCTCACGTAATTGTAAATCAAATATACATACAACAACAAAACAACAAATAAACCATGGATGAAATTTTGGACGAAGTTGTTTCTCTCGAGGATTTAAAGGTAAGACTTTAATATGGGAAAAACATTAGTGCGTTTTATTTCTCCTACACTTATTTAACATTTATGGAATGAGTCACTCATCTACCGATTATCACTACTTTTAATCATTTAATATATAAAATTTATCATGAAATATGAAATGTTTCAAAGATTCAGACCAGTGAATTATGTTGCAGTATATACTTGTTTCTTTGTCTATTGTTATGTATATATCAATATATACGTTTTAGATTTTTCAGATTTTTTTAGACCTATTAGTTTAATTGCCTTCATTTTGTTATTAATTGCGTTCTTGAAATATTGAAGTGTGTATAATAATTTTAATTGATTTTAGATGTTCGAAAGCAGATACAATGAAGAACGTAAAATGTCTTCAGTAACGTGTAAAACACAATTTGAATATGCTTGGTGCCTTGTTCGAAGTAGATATCCTGCTGATGTAAAAAAGGGAATAATTTTATTTGAGGATCTCTATAACAAACAAGGAGAGACAGAAAAACGTGATTGTCTTTATTACTTGGCTATAGGAAATGCTAGAGTTAAGGTAAATTTATTAAATGCAAAATGTTAATATTTTTTATTATAGTAGGATTCATATATAACATATTGATTCGATTTTAAGAACATAGTGTGAAATATTCATTTTTATGATGTGTAATTACTTAACTTTTGGAAGTTGTTGTCAAAGTGGAAAAAAATGATTTCCAAAAACTGAGCTATATTACATGATAAAAATGCTGTTTTTATAGTGATATTGATTCGTTTAATAAAAATAAATTAAGACATCCTAACTTTGTAACTATAACACTGATATTTCACCTTAAGGGAAAGTTTAAGATATGCTGTCACGGAGTTAGTGTATTTTGAAATCAAAATTAAATTAATTTATATTTTATGACGATTCTCTCACTTTTACATTACATTCTATTAAATTTTGGTGCAATTCTGTTTACTATTAAACCCTGGTTTTAACGGTATTTTTGACATGTGAAGCATCGAAGAATCACCTTAATGTTCTTTATAATATAAATTTAATTATTTAATGTTTTATAATATATGGACCAAAGTGACATGCTGTGGTATCTTTTTTAAAAAAAAGTTGATTCAATCGTTTTTTGTGATTTGCAACAAGAAAATCATAGGAATAAGATAATTTTAACGTTTCATAATATACAGAATAAAAAAGTAATTGAGATATGATTATATTTGTACTGAATATTCCTTGTACTTGTATTTGTGTTAGTTTTGTGTAGACTTTTTTTACTACATACTTACTAATAAATTTAATTACAACTGTTCAATTCTTAATAGGAATATACTGCTGCATTATCATATACTAGAGCATTCCTCCAAATTGAACCTGGCAATAAACAAGTTCAGCAACTGGAAAAAGTTATAAAAAAGAAAATGGAGAAAGGTAAATTAATTAGTTACTATAAATTATTAAAAAAATCTTTTACCTTCAAAAGACGAACAAAAAAGAAAAACTATAATTTGTTTGCTTGAATAAAATTTTTATACAGTATTGTTTTTGTTATGATTACTTAAAAATTAATAATTGTGATCATAATGTCTATAAATTAAATATTACAGAGGGCTTGATTGGAATGGCAATTGCTGGCGGAATCATCGTTGGTATTGCAAGTGTATTGGGCTTAGGTATAGCGATGGCAAAAAAACATTAGTATTTTGTTAACATTGTTTAGAACTTTGTCATTTATGGAAGCTTGTGTCATTTGTTATTGGAAAGTCCCTTAAAATGTGCAAATAGCACATGTTTCTATTAAATCTTTTCTATATTAAATCTAACAGTTATTTTTCATTTTTTACTACAAGATTTTTATATTACTTTATTGAATACTTTTCCTTGTATAGTACATCGGTTTATTATTAATTGTGGTTTATAAATTTGAATACAACTGTTTAAAAGTAAATCAGTTACATTTCAATTTAAAGTGTTTAACAATTCACTAAAAAGTCACATTTTATAGGGAATCCAACTTTTTTTTTATTTTTGGGTTTATTTCTTTGTTATTGTATGTAAAAAACATTGTGTTTATAACATGTCAAACATTATTATTTGTTGTAAGCAAACTGATAAATATAATAGCATGATTTTAATATTTTAACCTTTAATTAGAAATAACTTTTGAATACTAATTTTTGTATCAAGAAATTCAGTAAAACTTTGTTGAAAAAAAGAGTACTCAACCAAATGTAACTTAATTTTTGATATTAAGATTATCTTCTTTTAAGATAATAGATGAGGAATGAATTGAAATAAATAAATTCAAAAGAAAGTGTGCTTTTCTTAATAATATAACTACAGGCACCACTTACCAAGGAATAGAATTTAAAAACTTATATAATGATATTTTCAAATAACCTTTTAAAAGTCATTAAAAACTAAACTGGTGTTAAACTTTTTTGTGTTCTTATTAAAACTAGTGTGCATATTATCAGTAACAAGGAAGCCAATGTTCAAATTATGTTTTTAAAACTGTGTGTTTACCACAGTGAGACGAGAAAAATATATCTAATTAAAGGTTAAATATGATGTCATAATTAAAATAGTGTGATAATACTATTTATTTATTTATTTGTATTTTATTTTGTTTTTTAACTCTAAATAAACAGGACCTACGCAGTTGAATCTCTAAATAGATGCTTATTATACATGGAACATATGTGTAGATACAAGATTTTATATCAATATAATTGTGTATAATATATAAACAGTTTTTTCTTTGAAATATTGACTTAAAAATGTGGTTTCTAATAGCGTTACAAAACATCCATACATATATAAACATTTTTTTTCGCGATTTTTTAAAGTAAATTAACAAGTTCAAACAGTAGTCAGGCTAAAGTTCCAATTTTTTATTATAAACATGTATTTATTGAACATCTAAATTAGTTATGAAATCTATAATATAGCTCAATGATTGCATGTAAAAGTAGAATTCGTTTAAGGATTTCATTTTTAATTTAAACTTATCTAAGTTATTATTATAATTTTAATGTCCAAAAAAATTTTTTAATAAAGATTAAAAGTTTTGTTATAAATTCAAAATATTGAAAACTCAGTGTTTTACTGTTTCGCCTTGTTAAACAATTATAAAATAATTTTAATATTTTGATAACTTTTACCTATTAAAATTATTACACAAATAAAATGAAATTTTTTGTTTATAAATTTCATTTTTCTATTAAGCCATGTAATGTGTGAATAAAAATGGGTCAGAGATATCATTAATTAATTCTTAACTGATCCTATCCTGTATAATTAAGTTACAGTTTTTAACTTTTCTGTAACACTTATGTGACATGAAACGTTATTTAATTTAGTATGCTAAACTACATTCAAGGTCCTTATAAAATTGCAGCTATTGCTGTCAATTTATATAATAAAAATATATATTTGTATAATTTTATGAGTAAAGGTATCACAAATTATGCTAATCATGTGTAATATATTATTCAGAATTTATTGTTCACGATAACTAAGCACAATTGTTGTTGACATAGAATCATCAGTTCATTTTTTAGAACATATTAAATAACATTACTATGATTACATAAGTCAATATCCAATATCTTACCTTATTAACAAAATATTCTTATCCTTTTTCAAAGTTTATGTGTCTGAAATATATACTAACATCAAATACATGTATTGTATTTAAGTAAACTAATACTTATACAAAAATAAAATAACAAAACTTGAAAATCATGTTCTTTTGTTGTGCAACAAATCAATTTTTGACAAAAAAATTAAGTAAGAATATAACGTAAGAAAATCTAAGCATGTTATCATGATAACACAACTATTACAGATTTACACACAGGCACGCAAAATTGAATTATTAATTTATCACAGAATACGAATGCACACTTCAAAATACGTAGCAATGCTTTTTTTATTATTTGTCTTGTCACCGACCAGTAAGCAAACCTATAAGATTTTGCTTTTCTTTTTCTTTTTTACGCACAGTGTCAAGATTTCTTTGTTTCCACGAACTTTTCCTAAGTTTGATAGGGCGAGATCCAACGTATCTTCCGTTTATTTCTTTCATCGCTTTAATAAAGTCCTGTGGATCCTTGAAGGAAACGAAACCAAATCCTTTTGTTTTGTTTGTTCTTTTATCGCGAATAACTTTAGCTCGTTGAAAACTTGGATATTTTGCGAAAACTCTTACCAACATATCATCAGTGACATCGTTACCAAGATCACCACAGAAAATTCGAAAATCATCTGAAAAATTAAAACAAATTCTTATTTATAAACATAAATATTAGGAATTAGATAGAAATTTTATTTCTAACATAATTAATATTTAGAAATGTATTCGGTATCTTGAGATTTTTTTTATTAATTCCTTTTATATCGTTATTAAAATTTAATTTATATTACAGAAGACACTTTGATTTACAGCGACATTGATACGTTAAAAAAACTAGTAACGTAATAAGCTTATTTACAATCTTTGATGAATCGTTTCACATATATTTACAAAGCTTCCAAATCGGCCATTGAAAGTTGCTGAATTTCTTTTATTTAATATCTTAAATTTACCTTCATCCCATTCCTGCAGAGAAGCATCCTCCCAAGTTTGGCCACCAGCCATTCTTATGATTTTTTTGTTTTTCTTTCCTTTGCCTTTTGGATGATTTTCTTCTACATTTGCATTTGCCATAATTGAACTTGCCTTTCCTTGACTGATTGCCAACTCCGCAGCTGTACTGACATTCTTTGCTTTTAATTTTCGTTTTGCCTCATCTTCTGATGCCTTATTGTTAAGAATTTCAGGATGAATAATTGCAGTTTTTGACAATGCACTTAATGTTGAAGTAACAACATTTGGCACGTAAGGAGTACTTATTTGTGCAGGGGAAGAGTAAGTAGTTATAGGAATACTGTCTGAAAATTATAATTTAATGAGTTAGCTAATTCAGTGACAAGGAACTATATTTATTTTAAAGTATTGAATTTAATAATTAAGGCTGAAAAAGATTATTTTCCTAATCTATACAGGTAAAAGGCTATTTTTCATCCTTATTAAGGAGAAATAGAATAACCAGTTTCGGATCTGGGAGAAAATGTGTACTGTAATTTCTGTTGCATCACTACTTTTTCTTCCTAAAGAGGAAAAATACACTGTGCTTCTCTCGTCTGAAACTGGCTACATTTCTTCCCATTGAATAAAAATGAAAAACATTGCTTTCCTTACATTTTCTGCTAAATAATATTATCAGTTTAATTATAAAATGAGAATAAAAAAGTCTAAAAAAAGAGAAATGTTGATTTGTTTCTCATATTTGAATTAGTCAGTAGAAACTACATTTGAATTCTTTAAATTCATAATATTCTTCTATTGAACTAAATTATTTAAATACTTTAGTAAAAAATAGATGTTAAAAAAGTTTACTTTGTCTAACTACTTGATGAGGAATCATTACTGGTGCAGCTGGTGGAGGTGGTGGTGGTGGAGGAGGAAATGCAATAATTTGTGGGATTTGTGAATAAGGTAAAGATGGTGCTGCCACTGCTGGTGCAGCAGGAAGCTCATGCTGTTCCAATTGTCTTGCAACTTGATTATATGTATTGGCACCAATTACAGGTCTCACCATAGAAGTCATAATTTGACTTCCTAACTCTGCTTCAAATCTAAAAAATTATAAAATTGTGACTATGTAATTGTTATAGATCTCTCATAGAAGTCCAATTTCATCTAATTCCCCTTTTTTATGTACAGGAATAGTATAGTATAGGGAACAAGTAACTTATTACAAAAAATATAAACAAATGAAATAATTCTTTTAGTAAATATTTTTTTTTATAATTTTTTGTCATCATTATTATATTAATTAATTTCCTAAAAACTAGAACAACACATAAGTTTATTAATTAAAAAATGTTACTTTACAATGATTAATATTAACTATTGTTGAAAAGAAACTTCAGGATTTTACATTTTTAATACTAGATTATATTAAGATTTTCTTATTAATTAATATTAGATAAAATTTTCATAGAACATTACTTAATTATTCTTTTAATTATTATATCTAATGAATATACTTCAATGTTTATTAAAATTTATATTTCTTTTGATTAATTACTGAACAAAATTCTCAAATACACTATATTTGAAAAAAATTAACTAGTTTAGAGCAGTCACTTAATACATAAAGTATCATTTATATAGTGCAGATGCTGATAGTATTAATCCGTAGATATTTAATAAAATCCTTGTAAAAGTATAACGTAATTATAATACAGGAGAATCGATGAAATGGGGATAAATTTCGATCATGTTCTTACCTGTTCATCTCATCTTCCATTTGTCTCATTTTATCATCCATGATGATGTTCTTATTTCTATTGCTGTTAATAAATTACGAGTCCAATTTAATGTACCTTGATCAATGATAGCTTGGCGCTGAGTCATCCATATTGTGTTCCTTCATATTCAACCTAATCATCAATTAAAGCATAATTAAAAAAATAAGATTTTCATTTAAAGTAGCGACACTTTATAGCTTCCTGCACAAAAAGTATCCAATTATGTTCATTTGAAGCTTTTATACCTGAATTAGAAATAATCTGCTCTGTGAATACTACATCTGACTTAACGCGGAAAAAGCGCCATCTCTTGAATTAGCCTTGGACACATATGAATAATTTATTGTAATTTAAAAGACGAAGTACTTTTAGAAAAAGAAATTAATAGTTTATGTAATTATATTTAATAATGTAATAAAAGATAAATCCAAACAAATGCTCATAGCTTCGTGAAATTCGTGAAAAAAAAAATTGTAATATTCCGATAACAATAAAGATTTTTTGAACAAAACTGTGAATGCTCATAGGCTGCATAGTCAACAACTTCGTTTTAAATGTAGATTTATAGTTTTTTGAAAATCTTAGTTTTTAGTTTTGGCTTCCAAGTTTACAGTTTTTAATGAAGGTATTGATTCTTTTAATATTTTGGTAATATTATTATAATCATTATTATTATTATTATATTATTGTTATAATATTGATTATTATTTTTCATTTTTAAGTTTATTTTGTTGTACTCATTAAACATTTGATTATTACATAATGTTATTGTTTATAATTTTTTCCCAATACGTGTTTCAATTATTATTAACATTAAATAATACAAGATAAGCAAAAGCTGTAAATTTACTGTCTTTTATTTCACATTTACAGTTTTCTACAGTTCTTTTTTAAATTTTTATGCAATTTTACTCTGGGATGGGATTGGCAAAACAGCTCATAGGTGGAGTACCTGTTCTAAAAGCATTGAAATCGATACAGCAGATGCTCTCTTCGGAAAAGCGAATCGAGGTTTGTACATTTATATGGATTTTTGTCTAATTCCTAATCTAAAAAGGGCGTGCGTAGCGTCGTCAAACGCGATTAAATGTACCTAACAATTGATTGCCAAATAAGCTTAATAAATTATGAGAATCTATTAACGTATTTTTAGTTTATCTTTTGTATTAAAAATTCAATTTTTTTATGCACATACAATAATTTTTATTAAATATATATTATGATTATTATTTTTTATGAATCAAGTAAGTTATAAACATGTGTTTCATGTGTACTTGATTTTGTAATTTAAACAAATCTTTCATCTATTGTGTTTATAAAATTAATTATGAAAATACAATTATATTGAAGCTAATAAGCTATTAGGGCGGTCGATAAAGTAGTAATCTTGTACACGGGTAGTTGGTAAGCGCGGCAAGTTCATTCGAAGACAATTTTCTCGTACACCAGTCGCTATCGTGCGGCGTACGCTCCGGCGGCACGGTAATACGTAACTGGTGCGCGAAGCATCTCGTGTTTGGTGGGTCGCAGCGCTCGCGGCTCGAGAGAGTACGTTGTCCCGAGCGTGGCCGAGGCCGTGGGGGCTGTTTCATCAGCAACGTCGGCTGCCATGACAGTTGTTCGTGTCGTCGTAATAGCGCTGCTTCGAGTAGTCGCTTCGGACAAATAGCCGTTCCGTTACGCGACACAATCGTGACCAACGAAAATACAAACGAAAAGAGGGAGCGAGATAGAGAGAAAGGGGGGAAAAAACATGCGCTTGTTCGGCGTCGACGCAGTGTCCGAGTGTTCAAAATTGTAAGGCCCAAGCTTACTGGCCGGGTTAACTCCCTTGACATCGGCGTAGTCCAGGTAAAACGGACGGTCGGGCGAAAAGCGTTTTCTCTCTCGTTACGTAGTGCCGTGTCACACGGCATCGCGCGTCCGTTTATTGTTATTGTCAGTCCATTTTTGTCATTTTGTCGGAAACCCCCGAGTTTCGATTTTGCCTTCATTTCGGCTCTATTTATCTCAGTGCCGCTTTTCATCTTGGATTCGAAATAATCAATGTAACAACAAGTCCGAGAAAAGGGCATGTGCACACCTAAGCAGTGACTAAACATTTTTCCGCATTTTTCCGTTTAACAATTAATACAATTCACAGAACAACCATCGAGAGCAACGCTTTTTTGCGATCAATTGTTGAACTGGTTTTTTTTACACGTTCACTCGATTAGAGGTGCAAAAAATGTAATTAAATGTACGGTTAAATGAAATTTAACTGTCAACAGTGTGTGCTTCCCTACGGAAGTAGGAAAAACAAGTGTCATTAATGCGCGATTTGACATTGCAAATTAAATGTCGATAATCTATGCAATGTACATAATATATACTGGAAGTGTATTTACATTTTTTCATATTTTCTATTAGATGTCGGATAATTTGTTTTGATTATTGATAATTGTGTTTGCATTACTGATGATAATTCGAATGGTATTTTGATATTTTTAATTGAAATTACAAATTTAAGTTATGATTAGATATGGAAGATTCAATTAGAATAATTTTCTACTTTTTTTCTCTCAAAAATTGTGTAAATTTTATATTGCACATAGTTCTTATTTCTGTTATCACTTCATTTCGTTTAGTTCATTTTAATTAATTGACATATTAATTTAAAATTATTATAATTAATACAATTTTATTTGTCTAATTAATTACTAATATTATTTATTCTACGATTTGCCTAAATTCAAATTTAAGTGTCTTCAAAGCTAAATATTACCAAATGTTATTAAGGTGCCTTATCAAAAGAGATATCTATTTTTAATTAAATATATATATATATTAGAATTTGATGTTTTAATAATTCAGTTATTATAAATATTTAATGTGCTATATGCCAATAATAGTAATAATATAAAAACTTTGGTAATAATAAATGGTAATAATAAAAAAATTTTGGTAATCTAGTTTACAATTTTTATTATACTGAGACAAAAGTTTATAACTTTGAGTGATTTTATTAAGTAAGTTTTATTAATTGATTAAATATTTGTGCGCAAATTCATTCATAAGTATATAAAAATATATTTTTTATATGATATTTAAGCAATGTTAAAATTTAATATTCTTATATGTAACTTTTAATTATGAATTGTGCATTGGATGTCAATATTAAGATCATTTTTAAAAATGGGGTGGCAAGTGATGTTTCTCGCATTTAAATTTATATAATAGCTAGGGTTAGCATGATTTATATCAAGTACTCATTATATTTTTTTCATTTCATTCCATTTTCAGAAGTACATAAAGTTTTTTTTCAAATAAATACATTTTATTGTTTTTTAAACACCCATTAAGATTATTTAATTACTTAAAAAATATATATTTTATACATAAACTCAAGATATTAACACTAATAAACATTTAGTCGTTCATTTCTTTGCATAAAAAAAATAAGTTTCGTAACTTTTTCCATACCAAATTTATTTATAACATATAAATGGTCAAGTTAAAATCATGTTATTCTTAATATCAGTGAACGTTAATGTAGAATAAATAATCTTCATTTTTGCTAACCCTAATATTAACTAAAATCAATTGTATGCTGTAACTAAATTTTTCAATTTTATGATCTGAATTTCTTAGTTGTATTAGCTTTAATTATAATATTCACTTCTTATGACTGAAATCAATATAGCATATTATAATTAAGTATTTCTATAATTTTAACTAACATAATTTTTCTCAGTGCAAAATTCTTCTGCTAATTTCTTTTGTTCAGCTACTCTTTTCTATTAAACTTATTTATTACAATTTTAATTATGCATCATGATTGTTCTACTATTAACATTTTTTACATAAATATACTTGATAAATGTTCAAAATAAACACATTTGACAAAGTTGTTTACAAAAGTACTGAAAATATTTAGAAAGGTAGGACTCACTGAGAACCCTATTGTATTTGCCTAATATAACCTGTAATAATTTAAGTGTTTAATTTTATTCATTGTAAAAATATTTATTATTGCCAAATTATTAAATGTTTTTGTAATTATATTAAAAATTTTTGTCGCATTTTTTATTATACATAATGTATTATTTCTTATTAATGATAGATTAATGAATAGTTTACAATAAATAGCTCATGAATAGCCTTTAAAAGTAAACAACTTATAATAATCATAAGTATGGCAGTTTCTTAAACAATGTATTACAGATTGATAGTAGGAATTAAATCTTACTTTACTTATTACAATGGTACACTTTATATAAATTTAATATATTTAAAAACAAGTCCATTTAGTATTCTATTCTATTTTATACATTATACAAAAATCTAGAATAATTACATTATTTTCAAGTAACTAATATATTTTATTATTTATTATAAAAAAATTAATAAATAATTGTTACAACAATAATAAAATAAAATATCATTCAATTATCATAAGTTTTTAAAGCCAGGACTATTTATTTAACCAATAATAAATTGCAAATTATAGGTAGTAAACAAAGCAATATTTTTTGTTTACTAACATTATATAATAATGAGAGTGTAATTAGTACATCATATAAGTAAATGTCCTAGGTCATATAACTTAGAGTTGCCCTTTTTTGGTAGTGTTGTCATAGATTATTTCATAATGTGCAAGGAAAAAAGAACAATTGAACAATTTATATCTGATTTTATATTTACGTGTACGAAAGAGAGATATACCTGAAATATATTAACAATCTATATATAATATAACATTTACTATTTTCTTTTTGTTGCTTCAAATATCACTTTAAAATTATATTTATGTAATTATTTTTATGTAATGTATAATGTATCCAATACAAATGTAAATGTTTGTATTTTTCATTTCATTAATGAGTTATTTAAATGTAAAAAAATAATAATAAAAATTCTAATGTAATTTTTACAATATAAATCTTCCTATCGTGCTCAAGTTCAAATTGAGTCTAAATCAGTATTCTTTAGTTTATAACATTAAAACGCAATTAAAAATAAATTAAACACTCACATTAACGTATAATTTTGCAATTTTTAACAATTATTCATCCAATTAAATCTCTGAAATTAAATTTTGCTTACAATCAGACAATTACTTAACTTTTAATCGTTAATAAACAGCTATCAATTGTGGGGATTGTCATTAAATATATAATTAAATAGTATAAATAAAGCTGCAGGAAAGCGTATCGATTAAAGAGAACAATTTGAACAAGTGTAACCTCTTTATGTTTATATATATTCTATCAGAAGTTTGAATTCCTTTGGATAGAAGGCATTTTGTATTTATATAAAATACATGTATTCCTACATGTTATTCAGTATGTTTCTCTTCCTTGCAATGTAATAATAATAATTAGTTTGCCGTTCTCCATGTACATTTACATAAGAGATAAACATTATTAATCATAATATATAAATTTCATTTTCTGTAAAGAAATTATTCCAATTTATTTGATAGAAAATAATTTATTACATAATTGACAATTTTATTGTATGGATAACAAAAAAGCTAATAGGCATAATAATTGATTTGAATAATTATTGGACGAAGGTGCAAAGTGTGTGTGTGCTGCTTTCTGATGAATAACTAAGGGGGTGGTTCGGCCTTGAATCTTGAAGGAAGAAGATGTTCAATTTTATGAAGAAAGCTACGGAAAAAGAAGATAAAGAAAAGCAGAAACGTGAGAAAAAGGAACGAAAGGATGTAAAAAAGCGAGATCGTGGCAGCATGTCTGCTGAGGAGCTTAGACTTGTCGAGGTAACGACACTCACAATATATTGTTTATTCACACAATTTTAGCAAGCTCTGTTGTATAAATTCTTGCCACTTTTACGTTTCAACTTGTTTTCTTGCTTTCAACTAATTTGACTGTTTACTGATTCAGTTCTCCTTTATTGAATGTTTACTATTCAGTGAAATGAAACATCACTTCTTTTTGTCTTACCCAGCAAGGCATTATTTATGCGACTCAATGTTTAATTTCGCAAATTTATTATTATTCACTGAATTCATATAATTTTGACTTCATTTTTAAATGACCTTTTTTCAAAAAAATGATCATTGTTATTGTTACAAATGTACATTAATTAGCTGTTATTTGAAATTATTGAAATCATTTCACGATAACAATATGTATAATATGTAGATCATTAAATTCACTTATTTATTTACTATTAATGATATTATTTCAATATATAATTAACCTACAAAATTACACTGTAAAACATTCCAATCACCCAATAGTAATTTTTCATTATACATATAAATATTTCATGGTAGATAAAAAATAGGTTGTATTCTTTAATATCACATTCGTAGCTTATATATAGATAAATAAAGAATTTAATTAAAATAGTTTTGAAATGTTTTTCTTGGGCAAAGGTACCGTGTTGTATGATGCTACATACGCGTTAAATACTTTTTTTTGTCATTTTTTTAATAGATTTAAGTAAAAAAAAACTGAGTTAAATATTGTTTAATGCGTAGTAGAGCAGCATCAGTGTAGTTTTTAGTATTATTATGTCCCCACTTTTACGTAGATATCCTCATTACGAGATCTGTTATCATGTGCGCGGAAACATCACAATCCCATTAAATAGGAAGAGGTTGTGTCTAGATAATGCTCAGTACATTATCAGGGCAAACTTTATTGTTACATTATTTATGCAAAAATTATATTATTTTTAATAACTTTATTTTATTATTAAACATAGTTGACTTTTATTATCTTACTTACACTGTACATAATTATTGAATATGTTTTTAAACTTTTCCATAAAACTGTATATATAAAGAAACATATTTTATTAAATGCTGGAATTAAAAAAAGTGTACTTAATTAGATAATATATATAGTGTAATTAAATATTGAGATCATGTATTCCAATGAATGGTGCTATACTAAGTAAAAAATTAATATATTTTGGACTTGAATATTTGTAAACAAGGAAAGAACGAGCAAAGTAGTAATGCCTTTACTTTATGGAATCTGATTTAGTATCAGTGAAGAGAAGTGTTATAGGCGGGGCTTAAAGCAAATTTATTTTGCTAGTAGCTTTCCCCAAGATTGCATCTAACTGGAGGTTCGACTGTAAATATAAAATACTTATAAATATTAATTGTGAATGTATTATACTTTCATTCTTCATAGACGGACATCCTTAAAATATATTTTTATATTGTTTTATAATTATAAATGATTTAAACATTTGCCAATTGATAAAGATGGTGCAAATAAGTTGGAAAATACAGGAAGAAATGCCTTGTTTTACAAAATTCTTGTAACAGCACTGGGAAATACAGTTTTCATAAGAACAGAAAGAAAGGACTTTCTCAATTTCATTGTGTACAAATGTAAGAAACAGAAACGATGATAGGAATGTCTTCAAAACCGAGATCTTTAACAGATATTAAAGTTTTATCAGTTATTTACAAATTCCAAAAGAAAGGTTGGAGTGAAATGTTTTCAGTGGCATTTTGATAACTTTTTGTATGCCTGATAATGATTTATAATTGTACAGCTTATTTCACATATATTAAAATATTAATAACTTAAGAATATTGATAATAAATCATAATAACTTAATTATTAATAATGATCCCTTGAATATTGATAATATTAAGAATCTGTTTAAGGATCACGTGATACGTTTAAACCAATCAAGAATGTCTGAGTGCCCGATACACACAACTTTGCACATAGGTGCATATAGTTAATTATAGACCTTACGTATAGATTTTTCACGTTATTTTATGATAATAATATCTGAAAATAAAATCGAGAATGTTAAATGAAGATAAACAAAAATTATGGTGTATAATGTAGTATAATTTTTATTTAACAATTCAGTCAACATTAATGATAATTCATAGCATATTTTTAAATACAAATATTTATAAAGGACAATAAATGTATTTATTTTATCTCGCATTGGAAAAGAAATTTGGCAAGATTTTTATACGAAACTTGACAATGCAGTGTTACTTTCGTTTGGGACCACTATGTTCTCATTTGGAGAGCGCTGCTGCCCCAAAGTGGCGAACTGTTTCAACCTCCAGTGTTCCGTAACGCGCTCTATTATCAACAAGAAAATAGCTACACCACTTTGGGGCAGTAGCACTCTCAGAATAACAATAGTACAAATGAAACGTATATGGTCCATATATGTTTGAACAATTTCATATAAGAAAATACAAAATTCATATATGGACATAAAATTTTGTTTAATCCATGTCTGACCATATATGTTCGATATATGGCGATAATTGATATAATTTTTTAGTTATATATGGTTTCAATGATATATACGACTCTAGCTATATATTACCATATATGAATTAAGAAAAAACATATACTTTTTTTTATTTTCTTATATGAAATTGTTAAAACATATATGGACCATATACCCAGGTAAAAATTTATATATTTGACATATTCATTTCATAAAATAATTCATAAATGAACATATATTTTTTTCTTAATACATATATGGAAATATATTAATTATACACATAAATGGAGATACATACATATATGGAGATATTACATTAATGATTGCCGTATGTCAAGTATATATAGCCATATATGGCCATATATGGATTAAGAAAATACATATGTATATGTCCATATATGAATTTTGTATCTTCTTACATGAAATTGTTAAAATATATATATATAGACTCGTGAACCGTATATTTCAGGGACACACCCTCAATTTCATCCACAAGTTAAACTTCTGAAAATCATATATGTCGGTGTGAAAACAATTTTTAGCAGTCATTCAATTACTAAACTAAATTAATAATTTTTATATGACGTTATCGAATATAAAATGAATATTATTACAAATTTGATAGTTTGGACATGTATGTAACCCTTTTACTAACAATCTTAGTCACTTTTCATAATCTTTTCTCTTCGTGTAATAATTTGGAACTTGTTGAAACATTTGCAGGTGAGAAGGTCGCTGAAAATTCGCGGTCGTCGCAAGGAGAAGGAAAAATTACCAAGCGGAATAACGGCGGATTATAGTGCTTCGTTCTTTGCCCATTTGGATCGCGAATTGTTAGATAACGCTGCGACTACAACGGGGTCGAATTCAAATCGTACAGCCGTCGAAGGGTTGACGCAGAGCGACTCGTCAGAAGCCTCTCTGACCTCTTTAACCAACGCGAGCGGAAGCGGCAGGGCACTGCCACCGTTGCCACCTAAACCGCCAAAGCGTGGAATTTTAAAGGGCCCCAAACTCAACGTCACCAGTATTAACGTAGCCGAGGATAGCGCGATCACGTTGTCTAATGGCAGTCAGGAAACGAATCATCAGGAGGCTAGCAGTCTGCTGGTGAGAAATACACTGCAAAACGAAGTGATAGCTTATCAGAATGTATCTGGAAGTCAACATTTATCGAATTATGACGCTGGCAAAGACGATCCCTCGTCCTACACCGCCGAAGATTACTTCGAGGGACGTCCGCCTTCTCTTCAGTCGCCGCACTATCATCCACACAGACACCACCAGCAATCGGATTCCAAGTTGTTGCAGGTGAAAAACGTAATCCAGTTTCATTTCACTCGTTTATTTAATGTGAAGAGTATTGTCGCTGGAAAAAAAATTTACCTTAAGGTGATGCAGGAAGTTTTGTTATAGAGGGATAGAGAGATGGGTTGGAAAAAACCGTTAAAAATGATTGTGAAAATTACCATTAAATTTATTGTACTGCACCAGAAAATGAAAAGTGTTTGAAAGAATTGTAATATTTGTTGTAATTTGAGAACATAACGAACAAAGCTACAAATAGTTCAATCAAAAATTATTCATATTCAAATTGATGTATTTATAAAAGACGTAAATATTATGATTTTTCACATTATTTTTACAAATTTATGAACACATTATATAATTTTTAACTGTATTTATTGTAACCTTGTTCATCATATCCTCAAATTAAAAAAAAAAAGATTACAAATTTTTAAAATTTTTTCTGTCAGTGTAGAACGTTTTGTTTAAAGAAGAGATTATCGTAGCAGGCACAGTAATATTTAATAATTTTATCTAGAATTTAATGTTTCCTTTTGAAAAATAAACATTATTTTACAATTTAAACGATTGAATTTAGACTTTTAAGAATTGTAGATATAATATACCATTCTTTTTATACAAGTTATTTTAATCTTGTACTTTCCACCCTTTCCCTTCTCAGATTCAGAAATATTGTATTGAAAAGAAGAATTGTCTCTTCGCTTTCGTTTGACTGTTATACGTGTCTGTTGATATAGGTGGTTACAAGTGCCAGCCCTTCAGCCGACTCTTTGACGGATACAACAAACTCGAGCTTTGCCACTCCACCGTTCAGTCTATCGCCCGTGGGAGAATCGCAAGGATTTTCAAGATGGAGATCGTCAACCTCGTTCGAAGATCAAGGTGTAATTGATTTGTCCCTGCCGGAAATCGTGCCGCTCGTTTTGCCCGAACCCAGAGATCTGGCCATTCAGAGGCAGCCACCACCCAGAAATGATTTTGGCTTTTCTTTGCGGCGCGCGGTTATATTGGAACGCGGCCCCAATGGCGTGACGCAGATGAAGTCAGTTATTTTCGCGGAACCTGGTGCCACGCAACAAAATAGCAACGATACCGGCCTCCTACCGGGCGACAGATTAATAGAGGTCAACGGAATCAATGTTGATGATAAATCGCGCGAGGATGTCATCGACCTTATTAAGGGTTCGACCAGTAGCGTTGTCGTGAAGGTTCGTTTTGTTTAATTAATCTAAAGGTTCATTCAAAATATTGTTCGTAATATTTTCTTGAACTTTTAGATATTTAGCTGTATCGTAAGTTAGCTACATTCTTGAGCTAACTGTTATATATAATTAATTGTAATACTACAGGGAGAGAAAAGATTAATCAGAATTGCTGACTAAAAATGAGTAGATTGGTCATATACTTGCAAAATTTGAGAAATTACTATATTAAGTAAGAAAAATGTATCAATTTGTTAACAATTATTCTTAGAAAGCTGACAATATGTGTCAAAATGATGACGCTTTTTACTAACTTAGGATAGTAATTTTTCAATTTTTGTAAGTTTATTGGCAATGTGAGTAATTTTTATTAATCTTTTTTCTCTGTATATATTTAAGTGGTTGTGTCCATGTGACTATTTAAATGATACATATTTTTTTCTGAGAGTATCCTTTTAAAAAGACTCCAGTATATATTATTAAATTAATATATGTCTTATTATTTACTTCCGGTTATATTTCAAAATGAATTTTTTATTGAAAAAGATCTTGTTACTGAAAAGCGTTTTACTGAAATGTATTCCTTTTGCATCAAGTTGAATATCTATTTAATTGATACGGAATACGTTTTAATATACGTCTTTAAATTTTAATTAATAGTTTAGTTTTAAATGTATTTTTATATAAGTAAAATGTATTGCTGATTACTATTAAAAAAATCCGGTTAAATTTGAGAAATTATTGTTTCGTAAACTAAATTCAGCACGAACATAATTGATCTATTTAAATTACGTTTCCACTTTTGTTCAAATAAATGTACACGATATAATTGAACTGCACTTAAACTTTGAAACTTGATAAAGGCCGCATGCAATTACAAATTATCTTTTTATTATTACAGTTAATTAAGTAGATATTTATCATGCTCAATAAAAGTGAGTAATATTTCCCTCTTTTTTTTTTTTTTTCATGATTGGCATGTGGTGAAAAGTTAATGACTCTGCTTAGGTGAAAGGCGCAGAATTTACCTATCCCAGGTCATGCATAGGTCACGTTGCTTAGAGAAATTGCATCGAAAGTTACAATTCGACCTTTACTTCTTCACTTGTAAGAAGCCCATGATCTTAATGTAACTATTATGAAATAGTAATCAGCTACTTACATGGGAAATACTTATAAGACATAATTTCTTTACTCTCAAGAATTTTGGCTAAATGGCTTATTTCTTTGTTTAAAGCAACGATTGTTTGTATTGCTGTAAAAATTATAAATTAATTGATCGTTAAATATAAAATGAAATTCACTTTCATTATTTTTTTAGGTGCAACCCGTAGCAGAGTTATCAGAACTATCGCGGCGATGTATCAACGATGGCAGTCACATTGAACTGGCGCCTGCTAATATCCGCAGTAATACGCTTCGCAGATCAGGAAGTTTACGCTTTCACCAAAACACAGTGAGTCATTATTTCAATGTTCTTAACTAATTCATAATATAAATACAATGGAACTTTGTATTTTATGCAGAGATTTCAAGCTGATTATCTAAATAGCCGAAAAAGTATTGGAGTTACAAATTCTTGACATTATGAAACACGTCTGAGAATGTCGTCCTGAATTAAAACGATATTGATTATTATTATACATATTTTTTTCTTGTTCGTTATTGTCAAATATATAGAAGAAGAAATGATTAATATCGTGCCAACGCGTCGAGATGGTATTCTGAGATTTGTTTCATTGAATCAAGAAATTTTCCTCGAATAACGTTTCGATTATTAAATTAAATTTTATAAATTAATTAGTTTGAAAAAAGCGATAACAAATATTTTTCATTTATGCACCAAAAGTGTATTTATTTAAAGGAAGGAAGGAAGAAAGTTGATGTAAACATTTGTTTACTAAAATTTAACAGATAAAAATGTTTACCCATGTTGGTCACTAAATATTGGAATATTACATTTGAATTGACTTTACGAATTGGGAATCAATAAATATTATTATGTATTATAGATGTTTTTGTAAAAAACATATTGAGAATGTATTATAGAAGAATTATAATTCTACTTATTGATCAAGAAATCAATCAAGTTCAGTGTACGTGAATTATTACTTTGATAGAGTCGCTACTAGCTAACATTTTAAATGTTGTTGTTGACCTTCGATATATAACTGAAAGAATGTTAAGTTATATCGAGGAATTGCTTGCATTAAAATATTTTATTTTAAATAGTTAATATATTCTATATTGTACTTTAAAAAATGTTATCTTTTATGACCAGATACAATGGTGTACTCTCCGGAATATTTTAGAACAATTTACATTTTTCGCACAATAATAATTTCTTTGTTTTTATATGCAAGAGACATACTAAGTATAAGCAATTATTAAAACTCCTTAAAATCGAACATTTTTTTTCGATTATATAATAATATTTTTAGTTAGCTCGTGCATTTTTTTTTTTTTTTTTTTTTTTTAAAACCACTTATTGTTTTATTACGATAATATAAAAAAGAGTAATAGTAATGATTGTAGTAATAATAATAGTTTAGTAATAATCTATTTGACTAAAATAGAAATCTGGTCTAGTTGCATTCACTAAATGTCGTTCTGATTTGTTTCATTTTACTTTGACTTGTTATCAAGGCGTTTCTATAATGCATACACAGATATACAGGAAGCTGATTACCAATTTTACACTTCCCACCTACATTCTTTCAAACAACGCAGAATAGTAATCATATAACGGTACCTTACAAGTATCATAATGTCTCCTCTCGGTCGGTTTGAAGAATTCGTAACTCGTAATTACGTCAAAGAACCAAATAACTGTGTCATGCAAAAAAGTGATTTACTTTTCATTATCGTTAAAGTGTTTATTTAAGAAATCATTTATAAAAGGGAATTTTCACATTCAATTTTGCAAGGTTTATTTATTAATGCGTGTGTAGAATAATTTTTTGCAAAATATTCTTATAGTTTATTATAGTTTCGTTTAAAAAGGTAGTGGTTTCGTAACTCAGGGAATAAAATGATATTTTCCTGCCTAGGGAGTTTTGCAAAAATGACGGATATTGATTCGAATCTTCCTCGGTGCATAATATACTTTTTCTTTTTTTTTTTTTTTTTGAAAAAAAAATAGTTTGGATTATTTAAATATTTGTTAGTTTAAATATAAATATTTTACTTTTAATATCTAAATTTCGCACTTGTGATTAATAGTCGTGAATTGCATTCCTCAAAGATAATTAATCAATTGAATTATACTTCCTCCATTCGCAGTTGATCTGAACGATTGTAAAAAAAGTAGAATTCGTTTAGGTATGTTTATCTAATACATAATTTAAGTACAATTTGATTACTGAAAAATGTATAATTAAAATTTGGAATAGTCACTAAAAAAGAAATTTCATCGCAAATTGTAAAAAATATATAATAGTTGGTACCCTTTTTTCAAGTTTTAATATATATTAAATTTGTAATACTTTATACAAAGAATATATAATTTTCCTTGTAAAGATTTCCTTAAACTTTTACTTTCTTAGATAATATCAGAAGTTTCAATATATTTCTTTTCCTCACTGTATCATTTGGTGTATCATGAGTTCATTAGGCATGAAGATTTTAAATGTCTTCACCTTAATAGCAGTGTTTGTTCCATTTTATTTGCCTTAAATTGCTCGAATCAGGAAATGAATCCGACAGAATCGTTGAAGTAGTTGCTTAAATTATTCTTCTGCTGATTTTTAAGGTGCGAGTCTAAAAATTGCATTGACTGTTCTTAACAATTAACCGTTAGAGAATACGTCGCGATACACAGTTATGCAGCGAGTGCATCGTTCAGGTCATATTTTAACTTGAGCTGCTAGAGCGTTACTGAACCATGAAGCGAAAGTTCTCACCTTGCATAGTAATAATAACGTAACGTATAAAGAAATTAAATAAGTACATTGCAGTATTGTTCTATTATCGTCAATTATTTAACGACTGATTGTACATTCAACTTTATGAATTCCAGATAATAAATTGATTTCCTCAATTCTTATAGACAAAACAAATAAAGTTCATATTTAAGGGGGGGTTATATTTTGATATATAAATTATTGTATTGTTAAAGTTATTATTAAATGACTTTTTGTTTAAAATACAATTTTTTGAGCAGTAATGTTAAAAAACGTATTTTGTAGAAAACACATACTAAGAAAAAACTCTAGTAACACAATATCTTATAATGTTAGAGAAAAATCTGGATGATATCTATTACCTGCTTGATATTCTCCTGATATTCTTCATATATTTAGAATATCAAGTGTTACTAGATAAGCTAAATTCAAAAGTATTATACTGTATTAAAAAAGCTTGTAATACCTGTATATGTGACAGATGAGCAATATTCCTCCCAGTTATGATACAATATATGACATTATATATTATGTATTATATCTTATATTTATGAAGTAGTATAACATATTTTATGTAGAGTTATTTATGGCCATGTAATATTACATGAATTAACCGTATATAATACTAAGGTAAAATGTTCGTTGATCTAGTTTTTTTGCTAAACGAGAATGCTCGTTAGAAAAGCAATCGATAATATTTACTGGTTGCTATTACAAGTCATTAGCACTAGTTTTATACATTGTTGAAATATTTGCAATTCTTTTGACATAAAATAATACAAAATGAATTCAAATTATTCAAGAAAGGTATCATAAAAGCTGTGTTTTATTAATTTCAATTAAGTTAATAATATAAAACAACCTTTGTTGTTACTGAACAAGTAATAATTTATTATTTATCTTGAAGAAATTTATCTTAAAGTTGACATTATTATTTGCAAACTGCATTGCAATATGTAAAAAAACAAATTTATCTTCTTCATATCTTTATAATAATATTTTCTTGAAAATATATTTTAAAGCATCAGAAGTTCATAGAATGCCCATCATTCATCTATTTACTTTATTTTATTATAGTTTTGAGTTACAGATATTTCAATTATTATCTTTGAGTAAATACATTTTCGTAATTGTTTTTATATTTTGTTATTAATTTTGTAATTGTAGTTTATTAATATTTTTGAGAAATTTTATAAAATAATAAACTTATGAAGTTGTTATAATATTATATATTTTTTAACAAATACAATCACAACTTATTTCTAAAGAAAGAATAAATAAAATAATAATAATAATACTTAATTGAAAATGAATTTTTCATAACAATAAACGCTGATAAAGTAGGAATTGAATTAATCCTGACGATTTGTAATTGTGCAACATTTAATTACATCGGTAATGCAGTTCTTATGATTACATTCTTACTGTCTGAAGGTAAATAAATAACTTTGTTGCAGAAATCTTTTTTATCGCGCTTACGTTCATTAATATGTTCATTAATACAAGTAATATTCAAATTAAAAACCATTATTATATAAAACTACCTAACTGGTCATTAACAAGAAGCTATTCGTTTAATCTTTATTTCGAAATATTAAAATATTATTAAATCAAACATTCCATCTAATTATTATCTTTCATTTAATTATCAACCTTAAGGTGACTTTCAATTCTAGATGCACAAAGGAAATTTCTCAATTTAAATTAATTCCGCAGAGTCAATACTAATAATCTCAACTTATCATATTAAAGAATATATTATAATATTGTTATAAATGAAAAAAATGCAACGATGCAAAGTAAACTATTTTCTTTTTATACCTTCAGCACAATCTTGCTCGTTATACAATAAAACACAGCGAATGATAAAATGATTGGATAGGTTTTTGAAGTCAATAAGACGCATTAAATTATGAAACAAGTTATCTTATTTATAATTTAATATTATGCACTGTTAGGTAATAATATAATACCATTAAGTAAGTTTTCCTTAAAAAAAAACTCTGTTGGCAAATAAGGGGGTCACCATTATGTTACATTGAAATGGTCATCCATGAACAAAGTTCACTGACCATTGTCCTTATATGAGAAAAACAAAGCTTGATTAATAATGGGACTAAATGGTCTTTGTCAGAGCGAATGTATACCGATTTTGTTATTCGCACCAAGGACGTCTACCCTTTTGATATGCACGTGACAGAATGTATCACTATTTGCTATTTATATGCCATTTGAATTAGATATCTTAATAATGAATTCAGTGAGCTTACCGCACCTGTGCAACTGTTATTTGTTTATTAGAATTATTAGGCTGACATTGAATAATATTTTTAAACCAACGTGTACCATCATCGCTCGTTACGTAATTTAGGATATTCAAGGCAAAGGATTACGTTTGACCTTCGCTTAATCTTTAAATTACACTCGATTGTTTATCGGTAATTAGATATCGAAGATAGGAGTAGCGACGCATTGCTCGAAGTGCAAGAAAATGATAGAAAGTTAATTCCATGATTCCGCGACCTCGAAGAAATCTTGAAGAAATTCTAACTAACCGCACGCAATTATTCATCGCTAGTAGGAGCTTTAAAAACCCGGGTAAAAATGAAACATATATGTTTTAACAATGTCATATAAGAAAATATAAGATTTATATATGGACATTAGTGATTTTTGAAGCCACATATGACCATATATGGTCGATATATGGAAATAATTAATACAGTGTTCTAGCCATATATGGTTCCAATGATATATTGGATACTAATACGATTCTAGCCATATGCGACCATATATGAATTAAGAAAAGATGTATGTGTTTATATATGAATTTTTTATTTTCTTATATGAAATTGTTGAAACATATATGGACCCTATACTTAGGTAAAATTTATGTATACGACACATATGTTTGATATATCATATATGCCCCATATATTTCGACATATATGTAACATATATACGATATATATGTTGATTTTTAAACGTGTATATATAATTTTTACTAGGGGAATTATATCTTGAATCGCAAAAGAATGTTATACGAACTTTTTAAATGTCAAACGGCAATTTATAAGCTATCCATTTAAAGGTGTAATTATCTTGTTTGGGGGGATTTAAAATTTGATTATGAAAAGTACTATAATTTAGTGGACCGATCATCCAGGTGATCAGTTGACTGACTTAAAATTAATAGTATTAAAATTTACGAGAGCTTGGATAATGGTCTGATGGGCTGATAGCAATAACCAGATAAGACCGCGAGTGTGTGAGAGAGAGAAGGAGATAAGGAGCTAGGAGCATGACGTCAGGCTATTGACTCTATAAATATCGTATTTCCAAAAAAGTCTCGCGGCCCACGCTTTATCGGCGTAAGTGTCGGTCTACGCCGCCCTCTCTTTCTTTCTTCTGTATTACAGATGCATATTTTGCTGCTCGCAATGATTTCAGTTCGCCCATATGTCCTCCTCTTGATTCATAGTCTAATCGTATGCTATTAACGCCGCCAATTATCAGTTCAAAGTACGAGCTTTAATATCGATCGATCAATCAATCAATTTGTTTTTGTTAACACAATTTATCGTTTTATATTTACACTTGGATGGAAAGCCATTATGGAAAGGATTGAGGAAAAGTTAATGAAATTCAACGGGGAGACAACTGGTAATTCTATTTTATTATTACAATTATTATCATTATAATTAATATTACTATTGGTATTGAAATTTTAAAATCCAATTTCTATTCTAAATGAAACAGAATCCATCCAGTCTCAAAAAGTAATCTCAAATAATAATCTTGAGTTGTTATCACACTCGCATAATGACTTAGTTTGCAAAAGAAAAGGTTTCTTCATCCAAGAAATTACTGGGGTTAATACTTAGCCAAGAATTTACTTTCTTGACATAGGGAACTTGGTTTCTTACGTTAAGAAAGTGTTAGGTTTGACAGAAGTCATCAATTTCTCAGTTAATATATATTAAAACATATAGTAGGAAGGATATTTTTTATAGATGAAGAAGTATATAAATAATGATATTCATTAAATCATTAATTGCTTTAATATATTATATTTCAATGTTTAGATCAGTGATGTTGATTAAATGATCACAGATGTCGACTGTGTCCAGTTTACCAAAGTTTCGAAACGATACAGTCCGTTGTTGAGCAGGACATTTAGCCACTTTATTTGTACAATCATCGTCAATATCAGGAACAGTTGAATGTACCAACCCCTTCCACTCCCTATCCCAACCCTGTTCTTTTGGTTAATCTCGATGGTTGCTTTTTTCCTTCTCTCTCTCTCTCTCCTTCTTTTTTCCCTTTTTTTCCATCATGTCCAGAAATGGTCCTGCACGTGTATGGAAATCCGCCCACGTGAGTCCGTTAGCCGGGCGTTTTTTGTGATGAAAAAAGCACGATGTCGTCCGTATCTGATATTTAAAAAGTCGCAGCGAACAATGATCCGGTTGTGCAATGTCGACTGGCGTTACCGACATTGCGCGCTGCTCGACGGCAATCTTCTCGATACTTACCTCGTAATGCATTGGGCGCGACAAGCACTGATTTACTATTTTAATCCTCGCTGGCATTGTCTTCCAGGGATTTCCAACGAGCCTGCCCTGCGGGCCACCCGGAGAAAGTTTCTATTGATAACGTAGCCGCGTGATTAATGCCCGGAATCACGTGGAGCTCCGCGCAAAAGTGACATAATGTCTCGATACGCAAATCGTTCATGAAATCTTTGTATTTAGGAAAGAAGTTTGATTGAAAATTATTGTACTCGGGTAAAAATTTATATATGTATAGAAAAAGATATGAAGTGCAGTACTAAATTTCTATTTAAGTTAGATTAGAAGTTTAAACATTCATTTTAGTCGATTTCATACACTGAGAAAAAAGTTATATTAAAAATTACTATACCATATGAGTTCTGACAGATATCGTCTATGGTGTCAGCATAATTACTATACCAATTATAAAGAAATTTTCCATTCGATATGGTAAATTTTTTTA